>CM052015.1:18068789-18148789 GCA_028476595.1 Obolodiplosis robiniae | reverse complement strand
AAACATATGATAATACATTGCGCGTGTATCTGAGTGAGCCACACACTTTTGTTTCAAATCTTGAAAATAACTTTTCTATGCATCTTTTGCGGTCATTTCGAGACCCAATTTTTGTCCACGTGTGTGGTTCATTGTCCATTGTGCAAAAAAGATATTAATATGAAGATTTGAAACATTTGTTTATTTTCAGTTCATAATGGCGATATACTTTCATAATTTGTAGTCGCATTTTAAAAATGACACCCGTTTCTCACATAAGTTGAAAAAACAGCAGCAAGTGATAAATAGACACGGCAGATTTCATTTTCAATATTTCAATTTTATTGACATATGATCAGAACATAACAATAAATTTCATTGCTTCATCTTACTCAACAAAGCTCAGAACGATTATTCTGTGACAAATTGTTATAATCCTGCAAGTTAGTGCTGTTGTTGTTGTTGTAGTAGTTGTTGCTGTTCTTGGATTCTACGACGTTGTATTTGCAATTGATTGAAGTGTTGTCGGACACCTGGACATATTTCCTTACTCTCAGCCATGATTTCAAGAAAGCCTTTGGTGAGAGACACTATTTCTGGCGCAGTATTTTTATTGAAATCTTTGAAAGTCGTATTGAACTCTTTAATCGCTGCCTTTCTTTCGGACGTTCTTTTGTTTCTCGCTTTTAATGTTTCTATATGGGACAGTGATTCATGAAAATTTGTCAGAGCATCAAAATATATTTTTTTTGAGTTGCCAAACTTTCGTGCAATTTGAAAAAAATCATCATATAAATTCACTCGTCGTGTATTCCATGGCCTAACCTCTGCTTCTGTATCCAATCCAAATTTTCCAATATATTCACTGAAGACATTGTTGAAAGTTTCACAATACATCTTTTGCCCTTTGAGAAAAGTCGAAAGGGGTTCTACCATATTAATTATACCCTTTAGAACAACAGTAAAAATCTTGAGTTGGTTCTGAGATACTTCCTCCACTTTCGAACCAACTTCCAGAAAATGTTCTGATAGTGATTGCAAATGCATTTTGTAAGAGTCATTCATTGGAATAAGACTAAATGGATCTTCATCATAATTATCACAATCATACACAAATTCTGAAATCAAGTCTTGAATTTGCAAATTTCGATGTTGATCACGTGTAATCGACAAGTTCTAATTTCATTGGAGAGATTTTTTTAAATAATTCTGTTTTTCACCTGAACACTGGAAATGAGATTGAAAAATAACTACTTACTGCAGATGAAAAAGCCACAGAAAAGGTGATAAGGATCAAGAAAAGCATTGTGATATATGTATTTTAAAAATATGTTACAATATTCTGACTGTACCAGACAATCTCGATCTTTATATACTCTTGGAAATGTGTTTAAAATTGACAAAAAAAATTTTTGAATTCAAATTAGAAATTTCAATTCGAATTCCCGAGTTCAAATACAATAATATGACTTTCAAAAATACATAGATAACGTACCGCAAATTTAATTTGTATTGTGCGTGTACTTAATTATACACAAGTATTCTGTTGCTAATGAACAAGTTTATTTTTCTGCGCATATCACTGTAGTATTTCGACTGGTTCGAGAAAATTCAAAATGTTGGAAATGAGTTTTCACTTGTAATCAAACAGAATTGCGTTGCACTGGACATGAGTATTCTTTCATACAAACTGAGAATATACGCTTATCTGTCGCCAAATGAAAAAAATAACAGCAATAGTCATAAACATACGCGACAATTGTGATTTTTGCTATTTCAAATTTATTCACACATGATCAGAACATTTTCTAAGCTTTCAAAGTATTATTCTGTGTTTTACTACTATGCTGCAAATGGTTGCTGTTCTTGGTGATGGTGGTGCAGCCCATGCTGCTGACGCAAAAGATTGAAGTGGTCTCTGACAGCTGGACAGATTTCTTTACTTTCTGTCATGATTTCCTTTGCACCATTGGCAAGATTTATAACTTCTTTCACATTGCTTGTATTAAATTTTTTTATGGCCGTATTGAACTCTTCAATCGCTGCGCTTCGTTGTGATGTCATCGCTGTAAAAGTCTCTATATGAGACATTGTTTCATGGAGCCTTGGCAGAGCAACAGAATATTTATTTTTTGTGTTTCCCAACATTTGTGTTATTCGAACAAATTCATTATGTAATTTCACTCGTCTCGTATTCCATGGCCTAATTTCTGAACCTGAATTCGTGCCTCGGACAAAAATGTATTCACTGAACACATTGTTGAAGAGTTCACAACACAGTTTTTCCTGCTCGAGAAAATCCGTAAGGAGTGGTGCCACCTCAAGAAAACTATTCATAATTTCTGAAAAACTCTGAAGTTGGTACTGAGACACTTCCCTCACTTTCGAGCTAACTTCCAGAAAACGTTCTGATTGTGATTGCAACTGCGTTTTGTAAAATTCGTCATCCTTCGGAATATTGTTAAATGGATCATCATCATATTTACTACAATTAAATGTAGATTCTCCAATCAAGTTTTGAATTTGCAACATTTGAAGCTCCTCAGGTGTAGGCCGCACGTACTATTTTCATTGGAGAGAGATTTTTTTGAAAATATTTCTTGGTTTTAAAATAAACACTGGTAATGAGATTAAAAAATTACTCACGGCAGATGAAGAAGCCACAGAAAAGGTGATGAGGATCAAGAATCGCATTGTGATAATTTAACATCAACAAAATTCTTTAATATACTCTCTGGTTGTATCAAACAAACCCGACCTTTATATATCCTTGGGAATGTGGTTAAACTTGACAATAAATATTTGAATTCTTATTGGAAATTTCAATTCGAATTCCTGAATTAAATTGCATTTGATGTCATTCGATGCATAGCAATACGCGAAACTTTTTGGATTTAATAACTTCAACCGTGGCTCACGAGCAAAACTTTATCACTGTTGGTGACTTTAATATCAACATGTTAAAATAAGAAGCTTCAAATCGTATCTCAAATAACAATTTTAATTTAAAGTTCAAACGCGCGAATGATGAGTGCCCTACGCACCGCTGGCCGGGGAAGGAACCATCTCAAATCGATCTAATATTCACAAATAATATTACGTGCGTTAACAAATTTTACCATTTCCCTTCGCGTATTTCTTTTCATGATTTTATTTTGAGCTCGTTTAATTTCAAAAGCGATAAAAGTAAGAAAGTGGTCATTAAAGGCAGAAATTTCAAGAGAGTTGAGGTCAGTGAGCTAATTCATGAACTCAAGCAATGTCAAAATGTTGATATGATGTGTCGGTACACTAAATAACAATTTATCGCGATTAATCAATCTATTCGCCCCACTCAAATCGCGTCGTGTACGTCATAGTCCCAAGCATTTGTTTAATAGTGACATTGCCAAGGCTCTGGGTGAAAGAAAGTCTGTCTACGATAATTTTCAAATGCTTAATGTTAATAATGATGCTCTTGATAAAGAGAGAAATGATGTGCTTAAAGTCAAATCGAAGGCAGTGAAGTCTCTAACAAACAAGAGCAAAAATGATATGCTTGTCAAGGATCGGGGTGAAGCCACAACTGTTCGCAGTGAGTGGAATGTAATCAAGTCCCTTGGTGTCACCAAAGATAATTCCAATGATGACTCGGAAATTCTAAATAACTTCGACTTAAATGATTTCAACAAATGTTTCGAGTCAATTCACAATTCTAACGGGGTTGCTTTAAACAATTTATCATTGCCGACTAATATTAATTCTAATTTTCCTTTTCGTGATTTAATTCTTAACGCGTTTTCTAAAATTCAAAAGTAATGCAATCGGTAAAGATGAAATACACTAGAATTTTTGAAAAATGTTATGCCGTCAATTGTATCCTCAATTAAATTCATTTTTAACTATTGTATCCGCAACGGTGTGTATCCTGCTGCTTGGAATAAAATTATTATTCGGCCTCTTAATAAAGTCACAGACTTGCAAACCGTGTCTGAATTCCCACCAATCAGTATAATTTCCGTCTTGCCGAAAATATTCGCGATTTTGCTCAACGAACAAGTCATCCACTATTTGGAATATAATAATTTAATTCATGATCGTCAGTCTGGATTTCGCAAGAATCACAGCTGCTCCACTGCGCTATTGAACATATCAGAGAATATCAGATCGTCTTTCAACCGTAAAAAGGTTGTAATTTATGTCTCTTTGGACATCAAAAGTGCTTTCCCCTCGGTTCCACATTTCGGTTTGCATAAAGTGTGTGAATCTTACGGGTTAGACAATAATTCTCTAAGTTTGATCAAATCAATTTATATATCGCTCAAACAGCTAAAGTCTCTAATACTGAATCTAATAGTGTTGAAATTGATAATGGTGTCCTTCAGGGATCTAACTTCGGCCAAACTTTTTTTTTTTTCAATTTATTGAATATTTCAATGTACCTGTACATATGACTAGCCACTTATTTGCAGATGATTTTCAGGCTCATCTCGAAGTAAATTTCGATAAAATTAAAGAAGGACTAAGTAAAGTAAATTTTGATTCAATTACAATAAATTTAATGATTTCGTTTCGCGTCGTGATATGGCTCTGAATAAAGCCAAATCCAAGGTTATGATTATCGGTTCGAAGCACAATACTAATCGTATAAATTTCGATATGAGAGATGGCGTTGTTGTTGACGGCGAACAGCTGGAGTTTTGCAAATCAATAAAAAATCTCGGTGTTGTATTTGACTCAAATATGAATTTTGAGGAACATAATAGTGAGAAATTGTCATACTCGGCATATCATGTCAAACGATGTTAAGTGTAATGTTACTTGTACGCTTATTGATCCCATTTTAAACTATGTTGATGTGATCTTTTATGGTTGGGGAGCCCATGCCTTGATCGGGAGAATCGTATATGTATAGATGTTACCGATAAAATCCGTTATATTTATGTCTCGAAAAGATCCGAGCACATAAGCGAGTATTGTGAGCGAATCAATGGCCTTACCCCTGAGTCCAAGGCAAAGCTTCATTAAGCTACTTTGATTTTCAGCCAAGTTTTGAATTTCATCACACCATTCATATCCCCTCGCATTCAAATCATATTTAACCGAATCTAAATAACGTCGACCTGGTCTACCCCTACCTCTCGGCCCATCAGCTTCGGCGAACAGAATCCGTTTCGGTAATCGCTCCTCTCCCATGCATTTTACATGACCAAACCACCTCAGTCTGGTTTTTCTTGCTTGCTCTCCTACCGAATCGACGTTTAAATCCCCCCGAATCGTCTCATTTCGGATTCTGTTTTCCCACTGATCGCGGCGCGAGATTCCCGAAACCATTCTCAACACTTTCATATCAGACACTTCCAAATCATGAATCTAATTCTCAGAATCAACCCAACTCTCGCTACCATATAGAATAGTTGGTCTGAAGATTGACTCGTGAATCAACATCCTTGTTTCTGTACACAATTCACGTTTATTGAAAACGTGTGATCTAAGCTGCGCTACTTTTTTATTTCCATTAACCCTACGCTGTTCGAACTCTTTGTTAAACTTGCCATCTTCCGAGAAGATGCAACCCAAATATTTGAATTGGGAAACTTGTTCCAACAAGTTGCCATTGAATGTGCAATGAATTGGCTTTCGAGTTTTGCCCACATGCATGACTTGAGTTTTTGTGCCGCTAATGGTCATTCCGAAGTTTGTACAAGCCTTTTCCATATCTTTGATACTATTTTGCAGCTCCAGTTCAGAATTGCCAAACAGTACCAGATCATCTGCGTAAGCGCGTGCAGAGATAATATTCCCCCCAAAGCTACGCCTTAAATTGGCTGATTTGATCAGCTTGTCCATATAAATAATGAATAGAAGAGGTGAAATGAGTCGACCGGAATAAAAGTGAGAATACACCGGCTCTAGATCAGTACTGCGACTATGGTACATCCCTGTCGCAGACCATTACGTACTTCGAACCACTGACCACAACTTAGATCTGGGAATGCAGTCGTATGCTTTCTGCAAATCCACGAAACAGAAGTACAGTTTCCTATTTCTTTCAAGGAAATTCTCCATTAATTGTCTCTTGCAAAAAATTTGATCTTTACAGCTGCGCATTGGGCGGAAACCCGATTGATTTTCATCCAAGAGCGATTCGACAATAGCTCTTGTTCTTTTTTCCGAAACTGCACTATATACTTTACCAACAACGCTCAGTAGAGAAATACCTCGATAGTTGTTGCAGTCTCTATTACTGCCTTTCTTATGAAGTGGCGAAATGACTGCGCCACCCCACTCTTCAGGGACACCAGAGGAGCACCAAGCTAAATCGAAGATACGTTGCAACCAGCGAACACCTACCAAACCACTACTAATCAGATATTCATACCGAATTTCATCCACACCCGCAGCCTTACCCCAACTCAACTTATTAATTGCACTCTGAATTTCATCGATGCTAATCTCTTCCAAACTCTCTTCACTCACATTTACATTCACATTCTCATTCACCAAATCGGCATTTTCTACATTCAGCAATTCATCAAAATATTCCTTCCATCGTTTCAACACATTCTTTCTCCCCATCACTACATTGCCAGACTTGTCCAAAACAGCTCCAGGAGCATGTTTCTTGCCTCCATTCCTAATGTTCTTAACCCTTGACCAGAAAACCTTATTCCTCTGTTGTCCAGCAACTTCAAGATCCTGACCACACTTCACCCATTCTCTCTCTTTTGCTCCTTTTACCATCATTTTCACCACACGCTTTTGTTCCCTTTACGACACCAGATTTTCATCAGTTCGGTTCTGCAACCAGCGGATCCATGTCATTCTCTTTTCCTTCACAGCGATTCTAATATCTTCATTCCACCATTCAATCTTCTTTTTCCCATTCTTGACGACAAACATGCCACAACACTCTTTTGCTACTTCTACAATCACTTCCTTTAAGAAATTCCATTCATACTCAATATCAGAAGCTTCGTTCACTTCGACTTGCGCAAATTTTTCCCCTAATTTTGCTGAAAACTCCCTCGCTACATTCACATCTCGCAATCTTTCCACTTTCACTCTTTTTGTTGACTTCTGATAGCTTCTTAAGCCGCTCTTGCTTATGCATAGTTTGCTGGCTACAAAGTAGTGATCAGAGTCCAAACCAAAACTTCTATACACTCTTGTATTTAAAACTGTTTTGTTTGATAATGTAATCGAGAAGAGATTTTTGATTCTGACCAGGATTTTCCCACGAATACATGTGCATTTGCTTGTGCTTGAAAAATGAATAAGTTATAACTAAATCTGAACTCTGGCACAAATCGAGTAATCTCTTCCCATTTCCATTCGCGGAAGACTCTTCACCAAATTTTCCCAGTACTGCTGAAAAATTTGGATCGTTTCTACCCACCCTCGCATTGAAATCGCCTAATAGAATCACTCTTTCACTGCCCTTTCTATCGACTACATCATTCAGATCGATGTAGAAATCGTTCAAACGGTCCGAGTCTGCCCCTTCACATGGCGAATAAACACTCAAAAATCTATAAACCGACCCACCCAATTCTAAAATGTACGTCATAATCCATTTAAACAAGTGAAATTCTCAATATATTTAGCTATTATTATTTATGCAGAACATGATCGCAATAATGTTATAATACAGTGTCAATTTAAATTTGATCAACCTATATCTTTTCAAATCGAATGTTAATATTAATAGGAATACATAGATGAGTTGGAGCCAAAGCTCGCAATCGCTTTAACAATTAGAATCATCATGACGACAATATATACGCTTGCATATATGGTTGATCATTTATAGCAAAATGCAGGGTCGACATATTCTAAGTACAGAGAAGAAAAATGTTTACAATATATAACAATGTTCGATTTTCAAATGGTTTTCACCATAATTCTTGAGTTTTGTATCTTGCGATTCATCTTGTAATGAAAGTCATTCAGTGACCTTCTCTATGCTTGCTGCGAAGGAAAACATTGTAATTAGAAAATATGAACAGCTCATCTTGAGCAGACAACAGAGAAAATTTCGTTCAATCGCCCATCAGCTACACCGTCAAAAATTCAGTACTGCAAACTAATAAAATATGTCAATGGAACAGATGTTATTTAAAATTCATTGACAAACGACTTAAAATACACTTAATCAAACTCTTCACACACTCTCAATGATTCAGTTCTATAAACTATTGGAAAAATTAAGAGTCAATTTGGATCTCAACAGAGCGTTTACTCCAATAAATGAAGATCATTTTATCGAAAACAGAGAAGAAGACAATCATCTCATTGAAACATTGCGCAAGCTCTATATGAAATCATTAGTTGATATTTTTGAAGTACACTCAAACCCCTGCACACTTTTCAAAATCGATAAATATTCACCTATTTGTCACCTGAATCAAATGACAATACATTGCGCGTGTATTTGATTGAGCCGCACACTTTTGTGTCAAATCCTTGAAAATAACTTTTCTATGCATCTTTTGCGGCCATTTCGAGACCAAATTTTTGTCCACGTGTGTGGTTCATTGTCCATTGTGCAAAAAAGATATTTATATGAAGATTTGAAACATTTCTATATTTTCAGTTCATAATGGCAATATACTTCCATAATTTGTGGTCGCATTTTAAAAATTACACCCGTTTCTCACATAAGTTGAAATATAGCAATAGTGATAAACAGACACAGCATTTTTCATTTTCAATTTTATTGACATATGATCAGAACATAACATTTAATTTCATTGCTTCATCTTACTCAACAAAGCTCAGAATGAATATTCTGTGACAAATTGTTATAATGCTGCAAGTTAATGCTGTTGTGGTTGTAGTAATTGTAGTAGTTGTTGCTGTTCTTGGATTCTACCACGTTGTATTTGCAATTGATTGAAGTGTTGTCGGACACCTGGACATATTTCATCACTTTCATCCCTGATTTCAAGATAGCTGATGATGAGAGACAATATTTCAGTCGCAGTATTTTTATTGAAATCTTCTAAAGTCGTATTGAACTCTTTAATCGCTGCCTTTCTTTCCGACGTTCTTTTGTTGCTCGCAATTAAAGTTTCTATATGAGACAGTGATTCATGAAACTTTGTCAGAGCATCAGAATACATTTTTTTTGAGTTTCCAAACTTTCGTGCAATTTGAAAAAATTCATCATATACATGCACTCGTCTTGTATTCCATGGCCTAATATCTGCCTCTGTATCCAATCCAAATTCTTCAATATAGTCACTGAAGACATCGTTGAAAATTTCACAACAAATCTTTTGCATCTTGAGAAAATTAGCAAGGCCATAGGGTTTTACCATGTTAATAAATTCGTTGAGAACATCAGTAAATTTCTTGAGTTGGTTCTGAGACACTCCCGTCACTTTCGAGCTAACTTCCAGAACATGTTCTGATTGTGATTGCAACTGCATTTTGTAAGAGTCATCCATTGGAATAATATTAAATGGATCTTCATCATAATTATCACAATCATACACATATTCTGAAATCAAGTCTTGAATTTGCAATTTTCGATGATGATCACTTGTAATCGCCATGTTCTAATTTCATTGAAGAGATTTTTTTTTAAATAATTCTGTTTTTCACCTAAACACTGGAAATGATATTGAAAAATAACTACTTACTGCAGATGAAAACGCCACAGAAAAGGTGATAAGGATCAAGAAACGCATTGTGATATATGTATATAAAAAATTTGTTACAATATTCTGACTGTACCAGACAAGCCCGATCTTTATATACTCTTGGAAATGTGTTTAAACTTGACAACAATTTTTTTTGAATTCAAATTAGAAATTTCAATTCGAATTACCGAATTAGAATACAAAAATATGACTTTCAAAAATACATAAATAACGTACCGAAAATTTAATTTGTATTGTGCGTGTACCCAATTATACACAAGTATTCTGTTGCTAATGAACAAGTTTACTTTTCTGCGCATATCACTGTAGTATTTCGATTGGTTCGAGAAAATTCTAAATGTTGGAAATGAGTTTTTACGCATTTCTGGCTCCAAAAATCGATTTTTGTTCACCCGAAAAAATATACAATAATAACATAATGATTTGAAACATTTAAGCTCATAATCACTTGTAATCAAATCGAATTGCGTTGCACTGGAAATGAATATTCATCAGTCAACTCATTATTCTACTGCTATGGGATTTGCTATTCAGTAGACGCTATTCAATATGTCCTATTGAGTGCCACACGCACGTTGTGAGATACGTTAGTTGGCGCAGGCACACAGGGGCGGTAGTCCTTTATCTTATCGGAATGACTTGAAATTTTGCATGAATTATTTTTTTCATGAAAAAAAAAATTATCCTGAAAGTTCCAATTCGATACAATGCGAACTAGACATAGTCCCCATACAAATTTGTCTTAATTATATTGAAAATCAGCCCACTTATCGATTCGACTCAACTAAAGCTACCCGAAAAAATTATCCGATTTGGCTGAAAAATAATAGATTTCTATTCCTAATGGACACCAATGTGTGTAAATTTTTGATCAATTCTAATCTCCATTTTTTTAGTTATCGTGCAACGTACCACACCTGGACAAAAATGGTTTCAATCGTTTTTTTTGGGTCCAAAACGCATGGAAAATTCATTCCGAGCGTTTTGAATTTTTTGGACCGATCGCAATACTTTTACTACACACAGTGGTTTGTGCGGAAATGTAAACATTTATCAACATTTATAATATATATGGTATTTATTAGTTTCAGTCACAACTTCTGTCGAATATTACTTTTATGATATGATTACTTAACTGTTATATGATAGTTTGTACCATCAAAACGCAATTTGCGGGAAGCAATGCTTTTTTGCTTTCATCTGAAGAAAAAGGCTGCCGAATGTCATCGTTTGTTGCAAGAAGCTTATGGCGAATATGCTCCAACGAATAAAACCATTGAGAATTGCTTTCATCGATTTAAAAGTGGTGATTTTGATGTACAAGACAAAGACCGTCCTGGCCAACCAAAAAGGTTCGAAGACGACGAATTGGAGGCATTGCTCGATGAAGATCCATGTCAAACGCCTGAAGAGATGGCAGAAATGTTAGCCGTTGATGTATCAACTATTTCGAGACGTTTGAAAGCAATGGGCATGATTCAAAAGCAAGGCAATGGGTTGCCGCATGAATTGAAACCAAGAGACATCGAAAGACTTTTTTCCACATGTGAATTGCTGCTAAAACGACACAAAAGGAAGTCTTTTTTACATCGGATCGTTACTGGCGATGAAAAGTGTATACACTATGATAACTCAGTCCAAAAAATACCGTGCCAGACGAGGTGAACCGGTTCCATCGACCTCAAAATCAACACCATAGCAGGATATTCATGGTTCAAAGGTAATGCTCTGTGTTTGGTGGGATCAAGCGGGTGTCATGTATTATGAGCTGCTAAATCCTGGTGAAACCATCACAGGCGATCGCTATCAACTACAATTAATGAGTTTGAACCAAGCATTGAAAGAAAAACGATCAGACATGAGGGAATAATTTTCCAACACGACAATGCACGGCCGCATGTTGCAAAGGTCGTCAAAACATACCTCCAAACGAAGAAATGGGAAGTCCTACTCCACCCGCCTTATTCATCAGACATCGCTCCTTCTGATTACTACTTGTTCCGGTCGATGCAAAATCACCTGGGTGGAAGACGGTTCCAGTCTTTTGAAGAAGTCAAAAAATGGGTTGATTCGTACGTAGCCTCAAAAGATGCGAAGTGATTTTGGAAAGGAATCCACGAATTGCCAGAAAAATGGGAAAAAGCAGTGGCTAGCGATGAACAACGGAATTTTGACAGACAAAGCTTTCACCATGAAAAATGACTTAATAGGCCTCAACTCCTCCTTCAACAACTTTCGTATATCTTGTATATACATGGAGTGTTGAACCAACCTAGCAAAACTGTTGTCATCACTGAACTCCTTGGCGCCGAATTAAGAGAGATTAACTGGTCCTTGGGTCCGCCTTTTGTTCCATTTTTCAACTAAATCGGTTCAATCATAACATGAAGAAAATCCCGTGCTTCTCGGTGCAATCGTCCTAAATAAGCGTAATTTTATTGATTGATTTATTAAAAAAAATAATTGACAACAAGATTTTCCTGATTTTAGCAAATCATCTATTTTGCTGAAAGATCAATTAATATGTATCGATTGTTATTGGAAGCTATTCCGCAGAATTCAATACTTTTTAATTGAATATGAGCTCAAATTTAAGCGGCATAGCCACGCCCATTTCTCCTTCTCTTCGCTCGAATACAGCGAGTGTGCAGCGATCACCAGGTCATCAAATATCGGAACAAAATGTCTCACCTACTCCGAATAGACAGCCAAAATCCCAGCGTCCTGGCTCTTAACGATGGTTAGTATATTTTGATTTACATTTTCGGAGTAAAGTTGAACGCATCGCTTTTGACATTGCTTTACCTCACTAAAGAACCACCAACATATGAAGAAGCGATAGGAATTCTCCGATCCAAAGAAGAACAAGACTGCGGTGAAAGCTCAGGATGAAAACGATATACAAAATTCACCCGACATATCGAAACTCTCAGTCATCGCTGTTCAATCTGCATTCACAGAACGACTCGGCTGTTTCGAATTTCCTTAGAAACGTAACCGTAAAGAACAGACGATCCACTTTTACAAAAAATTGCGTCATTTTTCATGCATCAATAGTAATATATGATTTAATGCTCCTTTCGACTAGTGCCTGGGGCGTATGTTTATACGTTCGAATGTTTGCTGCCGCCACAATTGCTATCATCAATTGAAGGGGGTTATGTTTACATACGATACAAAGCCAGTATTATTATGGATATCCCATTATGGCCAGATAAATCGCACGAGGAACCATTCACAGTTATTAGAACTGTGGATTTAAATTTGAATCCAGAACTCAGGGTAAGAAAATTCAATTTCTCTTTGAATTAATATTTCTATGATCATGAAATTTCCATTTGTTATTTTATGCGACCAATTTAAAGATGCCAATGACTGTGCAGACAGAGAAAAGTTTCAATTGTTGCTGTTTTTTCCCATGTTGGTTTTCGTGCGATACAATAGAGATCGTCGCTAAAATTCCAGTAACTGGTTATACTCCAGGCCAAAACATAAATTTGGACATCAGTATAAACAATAAAACTAATCAGAGACTGGTCGGTCTTTCAGTGAAAATCATGCAAGTAAGAAATTGGAAACAAAATGAAATTATTTCATTCAACAGATTTTGGTGATTTTTATTTCAGCAAATTATATATTATTCAACGCGCAATATCAAAAGAGAAGAGAATGCTGTAAGTGAAGCCGTCCAAGACACGGAAGGATGCGGACCGAACCAGTCAAAAACCATTCGAATGAACATTACTGTTCCGGCAATTCCACCAACTAATATGATAAGCAGCAATGTTGTCAAAGTTAACTACTTCGTTGATGTAAGACAAATTTTCCAATTGAATCTGATTCTATAGATTCCATTACAGGTCTATGTTTAACAGGTAACTGCTGCGTTCAATGGATGCCACTGCGATGAGTCGCTGAGACTTCCGATTACAATCGGCACTTACCCCATCCGAGAGAACGTACTTCAAAATACATTCAATTGACGAAATTATGAAGAGGCTACAGATGAGGCCAACCAGTTCAATCTTCCAATTCAAAATTTCCAATGTACAGACGTGACACTTCTTATTCCATTGGGGGAAATTAAGTTGCCTTGAAAAAAATAGACAACCATTTTTACAAATAAATGGACTCATTTTAAATTTCTATCGGATATTAGCGAATGGTTATATTTTACCAATATTTGAAAAAAATCCGAAATAATTTTTAGTTCATGGAACGTCTACCTTGAAATCTTTATTCGATATTTTGAGAATTCCATTATAATTAAGTGTAATTTGAATAAATTAATCAACCAAAATTGAATCAGAATTGATATTTCTGTTTCACCTGAGTTTGCTTGTTAAATCGAATGCCAGCGAATTATAAAACAAAATGATGATAATGGAATATACCTGCGTAAAGCGTTCGACGTAAAGCGATGCTACAAATCCATTGGCACTTTTCTGGCAGTTTTTAATACTTCGCCCAAAACTGATAAGGCGGCTAATATGACTGACTAATTTGGGACAGTTGGATAACTTTGATTGGTTTTCATACAAAATCAAAATATTCAGCCAGTCAGTCAGTCACTTTATTTTCCTTTGGGAGTGAGGGGAAAAAAATACAAATTTTCAATTATGCACACACAAACCTTTTTTGTTTATTCTCTAATTTGTTTAGATGTTTGGTTTATGCCAAAATTCAAGAAATTACATATATAAACTAGAGCAGACAGCTGTAGGCGTTCGCTACACAGACATTCTACGTTTATAGACCGAATTTACCCTTTTCGAGTGAAAAAGTCTTTTACAACAGTCTTTTTGTTGCACGAGACCGACGGCCTTACGTGCCCTCCGATGCACGCCATTTTTTAAATTTGAAATAAAATCATTTCGCATCATCGATATTCGAACATATGTCCCCATGAGTGTGACACAAATAAGCGCAGTGCACTTAACACACGCCTGGGGTTATTATTCCTCTTTCTGAAAATCAAATGATCACTATAAATCGATTTAAAATTTCAGTCGAATTAATATAAATAAATTTATTTCTATTATATTAAGCTATTGGGTGTGTTCCTAGAAAGACGCGATTTTTTTGGTTCAAAAAACCATTTATTTATGTATGAAAATGAAAATACATGTCATTCAAAATATTGTCCATCGGAAGCTACGACTTTTTCCCATCTTTCAGGCAATTTATGGATTCCATCCCAAAAGAATTGCTCATTTTTCAGAGCGAAGAACGAATCGAGCCATTTTTTGATACCTTCAACTGAAGTGAACCGTATTCCGGAGAGGTGATTCTGCATCGACCGAAACAAGTGGTAATCGGAAGGGGCCAAGTCTGGGCTATAAGGCGGGTGAGGCAGAATTTCCCATCCGACGTTTTCCAAATAATTTTTAACAGGCACCGCAACATGTGGCCGAGCATTGTCATGATGGAAAATTATTGACTCATGTCTACTCGCATATTCCGGCCGTTTTTGCTTAATTGCTGCATTCAATTTGATCAATTGTTGTCGGTAGCGGTCCCCATTAATGGTTTCACCTGGTTTTAGCAGCTCATAATATAGCACACCCTTCTGATCCCACCAAATACAGAGCATTACCTTAGCACCATGAATATTCGGCTTTGGTGTCGATTTTGCAGGCTTGCCGCGCTTCGTATATGATTTCTTTCGCTTTGGATTGTCGTAACGAATCCACTTTTCATCGCCAGTAACCATACGATGCAGAAATGCCTTCTTATGTGGCGTTGAAGCAGCATTTCAGACATGCAAAATCGCCTTTCAACGTCTCTCGGCTTCAATTCATATGGCACCCAATTTCCTACCTTTTGGATGAATCCCAAGGCTTTCAAGCGTTTGGAAATGGCTGAGTGAGTGACTCCCAATGATTTTGCAAGTTCTTCTTGAGTTTGTATATAAGTGAATAATATAAATACATCGAGAAATAGAGATTTTACGAAATTTTCAAAGTTTTCTGATAATTATCGGATCAAATCCGTTTCCAAATTTAGGGATCACTGATTCAAATCATAAAACTATCATATATAGATCGAGAGGAAAATATGTTTGTGTAATTTCAAATGTCATACTCTCATCTCGATCTAGTCAATAGATATGAACACCAGAAAAAGTATCAAAAATGGTTGAAGTTGCATGGAAGTTTCATACCTCATTCATTGTTTGTTTTTTCTTCTGTCATTAAATCTGTCATACTAAATACATGAAGTGACCGCAATGACACATGCATCAGAAAAAACATGCGAAACAGAGCGATTTTGCATCTACAATATTTCTTCTCTGGCGCATATTTTATCTGTGCTTAGAAGTTATTTTCATTATTATTTTACTCGTACATCGCAAATGAATGGATTCCAATCCTTATCGATGATTTCATTTCTCAAGACATTTATTTAAATGACTTAATAAAAAATAAAAATTCGTCATTGATCGAATCAAATCATAATCAAATCCATCTAAACAAGTGAAATTCTCAATATATTTTGCTATTATTATTGATGCAGAACATGATCGCAATAATGTTATAATACAGTGTCAATTTAAATTTGATCAACCCATATCTTTTCAAATCGAATGTTAATATTAATAGGAATACAGAGATGAGTTGCAGCCAAAGCTCGCAATCGCTTTAACAATTAGAATCATCATGACGACAATATATACGCTTGCATATATGGTTGATCATTTATAGCAAAATGCAGGGTCGACATATTCTAAGCACAGAGAAGAGAAATGTTTACAATATATAAAAATGTACGATTTTCAAATGGTTTTCATCACAATTCTTAAGTTTTGTTTCTTGCGATTCACCTTCTAATGTAAATCATTCAGTGACCTTCTCTATGCTTGCTGCGGAGGAAAACATTTTAATTAGAAAATATGAACCGTTCATCTTGAGCAGACAACAGAGAAAATTTCGTTCAATCGCCCATCAGCTACACCGTCAAAAATTCAGTACTGCAAACTAATAAAATATGTCAATGGAACAGATGTTATTTAAAATTCATTGACAAACGACTTAAAATGCACATAATCAAACTCTTCACACACTCTCAATGATCCAGTTCTATAATCTATTGGAAAAATAAAGAGTCAATTTGGATCTCAACAGAGCGTTTACTCCAATAAATGAAGATCATTTTATCGAAAACAGAGAAGAAGACAATCATCTCATTGAACATTGCGCAAACAATATATGAAATCATTTGTTGATATTTTTGAAGGAGACTCAAACCCCTGCACACTTTTTAAAAACGAAAAATATTCACCTATTTGTCAGCAATTTTAATTTGAATTCCTGAAACAAATGATAATACATTGCGCGTGTATCTGAGTGAGCCACACACTTTTGTATCAAATCTTGAAAATAACTTTTCTATGCATCTTTTGCGGTCATTTCGAGACCCAATTTTTGTCCACATGTGTGGTTCATTGTCCATTGTGCAAAAAAGATATTTATATGAATATTTGAAACATTTCTATATTTTCAGTTCATAATGGCAATATACTTCCATAATTTGTGGTCGCATTTTAAAAATTACACCCGTTTCTCACATAAGTTGAAATATAGCAATAGTGATAAACAGACACAGCATTTTTCATTTTCAATATTTCAATTTTATTGACATATGATCAGAACATAACATTTAATTTCATTGCTTCATCTTACTCAACAAAGCTCAGAATGAATATTCTGTGACAAATTGTTATAATGCTGCAAGTTAGTGCTGTTGTTGTTGTAGTAGTTGTTGCTGTTCTTGGATTCTACCACGTTGTATTTGCAATTGATTGAAGTGTTGTCGGACACCTGGACATATTTCATCACTTTCAGCCATGATTTCATGAAAGCCTTTGGTGAGAGACACTATTTCTGTCGCAGAATTTTTATTGAAATCTTTGAAAGTCGTATTGAACTCTTTAATCGCTGCCTTTCTTTCCGATGTTTTTTTGTTGCTCGCTTTTAATGTTTCTATATGAGACAGTGATTCATGAAACTTTGTCAGAGCATCAGAATATATATTTTTTGAGTTGCCAAAATTTCGTGCAATTTGAAAAAATTCATCATATAAATTCACTCGTCGTGTATTCCATGGCCTAACATCTGCCTCTGTATCCAATCCAAATTTTCCAATATATTCACTGAAGACATTGTTGAAAGTTTCACAATACATCTTTTGCCCTTTGAGAAAAGTCGAAAGGGGTTCTACCATATTAATTATACCCTTTAGAACAACAGTAAAAATCTTGAGTTGGTTCTGAGATACTTCCTCCACTTTCGAACCAACTTCCAGAAAATGTTCTGATAGTGATTGCAAATGCATTTTGTAAGAGTCATCCATTGGAATAAGACTAAATGGATCTTCATCATAATTATCACAATCATACACAAATTCTGAAATCAAGTCTTGAATTTGCAAATTTCGATGTTGATCACGTGTAATCGCCAAGTTCTAATTTCATTGGGAAGATTATTAATTAAATAATTCTGTTTTTTACTTAAACACTGGAAATGAGATTGAAAAATAACTACTTACTGCAGATGAAAAAGCCACAGAAAAGGTGATAAGGATCAAGAAAAGCATTGTGATATATGTATTTTAAAAATATGTTACAATATTCTGACTGTACCAGACAATCTCGATCTTTATATACTCTTGGAAATGTGTTTAAACTTGACAAAAAAAAATTTTGAATTCAAATTAGAAATTTCAATTCGAATTCCCGAGTTCAAATACAATAATATGACTTTCAAAAATACATAGATAACGTACCGAAAATTTAATTTGTTTTGTGCGTGTACCCAATTATACACAAGTATTCTGTTGCTAATGAACAAGTTTATTTTTCTGCGCATATCACTGTTGTATTTCGACTGGTTCGAGAAAATTCAAAATGTTGGAAATGAGTTTTCACTTGTAATCAAACAGAATTGCGTTGCACTGGACATGAATATTCTTTCATACAAACTGAGAATATACGCTTACCTGTCGCCAAATGAAAAAAATAACAGCAATAGTCATAAACATACGCGACAGTTGTGATTTTTGCTATTTCAAATTTATTCACACATGATCAGAACATTTTCTAAGCTTTCAAAGTATTATTCTGTGTTTTACTACTATGCTGCAAATGGTTGCTGTTCTTGGTGATGGTGGTGCAGCCCATGCTGCTGACGCAAAAGATTGAAGTGGTCTCTGACAGCTGGACAGATTTCTTTACTTTCTGTCATGATTTCCTTTGCACCATTGGCAAGATTTATAACTTCTTTCACATTGCTTGTATTAAATTTTTTTATGGCCGTATTGAACTCTTCAATCGCTGCGCTTCGTTGTGATGTCATCGCTGTAAAAGTCTCTATATGAGACATTGTTTCATGGAGCCTTGGCAGAGCAACAGAATATTTATTTTTTGTGTTTCCCAACATTTGTGTTATTCGAACAAATTCATTATGTAATTTCACTCGTCTCGTATTCCATGGCCTAATTTCTGAACCTGAATTCGTGCCTCGGACAAAAATGTATTCACTGAACACATTGTTGAAGAGTTCACAACACAGTTTTTCCTGCTCGAGAAAATCCGTAAGGAGTGGTGCCACCTCAAGAAAACTATTCATAATTTCTGAAAAACTCTGAAGTTGGTACTGAGACACTTCCCTCACTTTCGAGCTAACTTCCAGAAAACGTTCTGATTGTGATTGCAACTGCGTTTTGTAAAATTCGTCATCCTTCGGAATATTGTTAAATGGATCATCATCATATTTACTACAATTAAATGTAGATTCTCCAATCAAGTTTTGAATTTGCAACATTTGAAGCTCCTCAGGTGTAGGCCGCACGTACTATTTTCATTGGAGAGAGATTTTTTTGAAAATATTTCTTGGTTTTAAAATAAACACTGGTAATGAGATTAAAAAATTACTCACGGCAGATGAAGAAGCCACAGAAAAGGTGATGAGGATCAAGAATCGCATTGTGATAATTTAACATCAACAAAATTCTTTAATATACTCTCTGGTTGTATCAAACAAACCCGACCTTTATATATCCTTGGGAATGTGGTTAAACTTGACAATAAATATTTGAATTCTTATTGGAAATTTCAATTCGAATTCCTGAATTAAATTGCATTTGATGTCATTCGATGCATAGCAATACGCGAAACTTTTTGGATTTAATAACTTCAACCGTGGCTCACGAGCAAAACTTTATCACTGTTGGTGACTTTAATATCAACATGTTAAAATAAGAAGCTTCAAATCGTATCTCAAATAACAATTTTAATTTAAAGTTCAAACGCGCGAATGATGAGTGCCCTACGCACCGCTGGCCGGGGAAGGAACCATCTCAAATCGATCTAATATTCACAAATAATATTACGTGCGTTAACAAATTTTACCATTTCCCTTCGCGTATTTCTTTTCATGATTTTATTTTGAGCTCGTTTAATTTCAAAAGCGATAAAAGTAAGAAAGTGGTCATTAAAGGCAGAAATTTCAAGAGAGTTGAGGTCAGTGAGCTAATTCATGAACTCAAGCAATGTCAAAATGTTGATATGATGTGTCGGTACACTAAATAACAATTTATCGCGATTAATCAATCTATTCGCCCCACTCAAATCGCGTCGTGTACGTCATAGTCCCAAGCATTTGTTTAATAGTGACATTGCCAAGGCTCTGGGTGAAAGAAAGTCTGTCTACGATAATTTTCAAATGCTTAATGTTAATAATGATGCTCTTGATAAAGAGAGAAATGATGTGCTTAAAGTCAAATCGAAGGCAGTGAAGTCTCTAACAAACAAGAGCAAAAATGATATGCTTGTCAAGGATCTGGGTGAAGCCATAACTGTTCGCAGTAAGTGGAATGTAATCAAGTCCCTTGGTGCCACCAAAGATAATTCCAATGATGACTCGGAAATTCTAAATAACTTCGACTTAAATGATTTCAACAAATGTTTCGAGTCAATTCACAATTCTAACGGGGTTGCTTTAAACAATTTATCATTGCCGACTAATATTAATTCTAATTTTCCTTTTCGTGATTTAATTCTTAACGCGTTTTCTAAAATTCAAAAGTAATGCAATCGGTAAAGATGAAATACACTGGAATTTTTGAAAAATGTTATGCCGTCAATTGTATCCTCAATTAAATTCATTTTTAACTATTGTATCCGCAACGGTGTGTATCCTGCTGCTTGGAACAAAATTATTATTCGGCCTCTTAATAAAGTCACAGACTTGCAAACCGTGTCTGAATTCCCACCAATCAGTATAATTTCCGTCTTGCCGAAAATATTCGCGATTTTGCTCAACGAACAAGTCATCCACTATTTGGAATATAATAATTTAATTCATGATCGTCAGTCTGGATTTCGTAAGAATCACAGCTGCTCCACTGCGCTATTGAACATATCAGAGAATATCAGATCGTCTTTCAACCGTAAAAAGGTTGTAATTTATGTCTCTTTGGACATCAAAAGTGCTTTCCCCTCGGTTCCACATTTCGGTTTGCATAAAGTGTGTGAATCTTACGGGTTAGACAATAATTCTCTAAGTTTGATCAAATCAATTTATATATCGCTCAAACAGCTAAAGTCTCTAATACTGAATCTAATAGTGTTGAAATTGATAATGGTGTCCTTCAGGGATCTAACTTCGGCCAAACTTTTTTTTTTTTCAATTTATTGAATATTTCAATGTACCTGTACATATGACTAGCCACTTATTTGCAGATGATTTTCAGGCTCATCTCGAAGTAAATTTCGATAAAATTAAAGAAGGACTAAGTAAAGTAAATTTTGATTCAATTACAATAAATTTAATGATTTCGTTTCGCGTCGTGATATGGCTCTGAATAAAGCCAAATCCAAGGTTATGATTATCGGTTCGAAGCACAATACTAATCGTATAAATTTCGATATGAGAGATGGCGTTGTTGTTGACGGCGAACAGCTGGAGTTTTGCAAATCAATAAAAAATCTCGGTGTTGTATTTGACTCAAATATGAATTTTGAGGAAAATAATAGTGAGAAATTGTCATCCTCAGCATATCATGTCAAACTATGTTTAGTGTAATGTAACTTGTACGCTTATTGATCCCATTTTAAACTATGTTGATGTGATCTTTTATGGTTGGGGAGCCCATGCCTTGATCGGGAGAATCGTATATGCATAGCTGTTAACGATAAAATCCGTTATATTTATGTGTTGAAAAGATCCGAGCACATAAGCGAGTATCGTGAGCGAATCAATAGCCTTACCCCTGAGTCCAAGGCAAAGCTTCATTAAGCTACTTTGATTTTCAGCCAAGTTTTGAATTTCATCACACCATTCATATCCCCTCGCATTCAAATCATATTTAACCGAATCTAAATAACGTCGACCTGGTCTACCCCTACCTCTCGGCCCATCAGCTTCGGCGAACAGAATCCGTTTCGGTAATCGCTCCTCTCCCATGCATTTTACATGACCAAACCACCTCAGTCTGGTTTTTCTTGCTTGCTCTCCTACCGAATCGACGTTTAAATCCCCCCGAATCGTCTCATTTCGAATTAGGTTTTCCCACTGATCACGGCACGAGACTCCTGAAACCATTCTCAAAACTTTCATATCAGACACTTCCAAATCCTGAATCAAATTCTCAGAATCAACCCAACTCTCGCTACCATATAGAATAGTTGGTCTGAAGATTGACCCGTGAATCAACATCCTTGTTTCTGTACTCGATTCACGTTTATTGTATATGTGATCTATGTTGCGCTACTACTTTATTTCCATTAACCCTACGCTGTTCGAACTCTTTATTATTCTTGCCATCTTCCGAAAAGATGCAACCCAAATATTTGAATTGGGAAACTTGTTCCAACAAGTTGCCATTGAATGTGCAATGAATTGGCTTTCGAGTTTTGCCCACATGCATGACTTGAGTTTTTGTGCCGCTAATGGTCATTCCGAAGTTTGTACAAGCCTTTTCCATATCTTTGATACTATTTTGCAGCTCCAGTTCAGAATTGCCAAACAGTACCAGATCATCTGCGTAAGCGCGTGCAGAGATAATATTCCCCCCAAAGCTACGCCTTCAATTGGCTAATTTGATCAGCTTGTCCATATAAATAATGAATAGAAGAGGTGAAATCAGGCCATACATTTTACATATAAATATTATGTATACGTATTTCTACGTGCATAATAATCGACCATTAATATACAGTATATTTTGGTACGGTGAACGTTGAAAGATTGCGCAGCGGCGATGCGACGCATCAATCTGTGCAAGCAGTTTGCGTTCGCCACTAAAAAATACTAAATCAAAATAATAAATGTATCGAACAATGAATGACCATAAAATTGACCCGGTCGACTTTTTTGACAGATGCAATACATGCGAACATGAATATGCAGTGTATTTTTAGTGTGGCGAACGCAAACTGCTTGCATAGATTGATGTGTCGCATCGCCGCTGCGCAATCTTTCAACGTTCACCGTACCAAAATATACTGTATATTTATGGTCGCATATTATGCACGTAGAAATACGTATACATAATATTTATATGTAAAATGTATGGCCTGGGTGAAATTGTACATCCCTGCCGCAGACCATTACGTACTTCGAACCACTGACCACAACTTAGATCTGGGAATGCAGTCGTATGCTTTCTGCAAATCCACGAAACAGAAGTACAGTTCCCTATTTCTTTCAAGGAATTTCTCCATAAATGGTCTCATGCAAAAAATTTGATATTGACAGCCCGATTGATTTTCATCCAAGAGCGATTCGACAATAGCTCTTGTTCTCTTTTCCAAAATTGCACTATATACTTTACCGACAACGCTCAATAGAGAGATTCCTCGATAGTTGTTGCAGTCTCTATTACTGCCTTTCTTATGAAGTGGCGAAATGACTGCACTGACTCATCCACACCCACAGCCTTACCCCAACTCAACTTATTAATTGCAATCTGAATTTCATCCATGCTAATCTCTTCCAAACTCTCTTCACTCACATTTACATTCACATTCTCATTCACCAAATCGGCATTTTCTACATTCAGCAATTCATCAAAATATTCCTTCCATCGTTTCAACACATTCTTTCTACCCATCACTACATTGCCAGACTTGTCCAAAACAGCTCCAGGATCATGTTTCTTGCCTCCATTCCTAATGTTCTTAACCCTTGACCCTAATACCTTATTCCTCTGTTGTCCAGCAACTTCTAGATCCTGACCAAATTTCACCGATTCTCTCTCTTTTGCTCCTTTCACCATCATTTTCACCACACGCTTTTGTTCCCTATACGACTCCAGATTTTCATCAGTTCGGTTCTGCAACCAGCGGATCCATGTCATTCTCTTTTCCTTCACAGCGATTCTAATATCTTCATTCCACCATTCAATCTTCTTTTTCCCATTCTTGACGACAAACATGCCACAACAATCTTTTGCTTCTTCTACAATCACTTCCTTAAACAAATTCCATTCATAATCAATATCAGACGCTTCATTTACTTCGACTTGCGCAAATTTTTCCCCTAATTTTGCTGAAAACTCCCTCGCTACATTCACATCTCGCAATCTTTCCACTTTCACTCTTTTTGTTGACTTCTGATAGCTTCTTAAGCCGCTCTTGCTTATGCATAGTTTGCTGGCTACCAAGTAGTGATCAGAGTCCAAACCAAAACTTCTATACACTCTTGTATTTAAAACTGTTTTGTTTGATAATGTAATTGAGAAGAGATTTTTGATTCTGACCAGGATTTTCCCACGAATACATGTGCATTTGCTTGTGCTTGAAAAATGAATAAGTCATAACTAAATCCGAACTCTGGCATAAGTCGAGTAATCTCTTCCCATTTCCATTCGCGGAAGACTCTTCACCAAATTTTCCCAGTACTGCTGAAAAATTTGGATCGTTTCTACCCACCCTCGCATTGAAATCGCCTAATAGAATCACTCTTTCACTGCCCTTTCTATCGACTACATCATTCAGATCGATGTAGAAATCGTTCAAACGGTCCGAGTCTGCCCCTTCACATGGCGAATAAACACTCAAAAATCTATAAACCGACCCCTCCCCCCCTTTTTAAAAAGTACGCCATAATCCATCTTACCAAGTGAAAATCTCAATATAAATTTATTTAGCTATTATTATTGATGCAGATCATGATAGCAATCATGTTATAACACAGCGTCAATTTAAATTTGATCAATATTAATAAAGGGTGGGCCATATAAAATTTGCATTTTGACATTTAAATTTTGACATTTGAGCTGCCATTCTCTAAATAAACAATTTTGTCAAAATGCAAACGTTAGATGGCCCACCCTGTAGCAATACAGAGATGACTTGCAGCCAAAGCTCGGAAGCGCTTGAACAATTAGAATCATCATGACGACAATACAAGTATATACGCCTGCATACATGGTTGATCATTTATAGCAAAATGCAGGGTCGACATATTCTAAGCACAGAGAAGAGAAATGTTTACAATATATAATAATGTTCGATTTTCAAAGGTTTTATCATAATTCTTAAGTTTTGTATCTTGCGATTCATCTTGTAATGAAAGTCATTCAGTGACCTTCTCTATGCTTGCTGCGAAGGAAAACATTGTAATTAGAAAATATGAACAGCTCATCTTGAGCAGACAACAGAGAAAATTTCGTTCAATCGCCCATCAGCTACACCGTCAAAAATTCAGTACTGCAAACTAATAAAATATGTCAATGGAACAGATGTTATTTAAAATTCATTGACAAACGACTTAAAATACACTTAATCAAACTCTTCACACTCTCCCAATGATTCAGTTCAACGAACTATTGGAAAAATTAAGTGTCAAATTGGATCTCAACAGAGCATTTACTCCAATACATGAAGATCATTTTATCGAAAACAGAGAAGAAGACAATCATCTCATTGAACATTGCGCAAGCTCTATCTGAAATCATAAGTCGATATTTTTGAAGGACACTTAAACCCCTGCCCACTTTTCAAAGATGAAAAATATTCACCTATTTGTCAGCAATTTTAATTTGAATTCCTGAGACATATGATAATAAATTGCGCGTGTATCTGAGTGAGCCGCACACTTTTGATCAAATCCTTGAAAATAACTTTTCTTTGCATCTTTGCATTTCATTCTCCACAAAAATGTATTGCTGTTATTTCCAGACCAAATTTTGTCCACGTGTGTGGTTCATTGTCCATTTTGCAAAAAAGATATTAATATGAAGATTTGAAACATTTGTTTATTTTCAGTTCATAATGGCAATATACTTCCATTATTTGTGGTCGATCGAATGTAATATTTATACATAATGTATTTTTAATCATTCAACCTTGCAATGTTTTAATAGATTTTTCTAAAAGAAAAGATACAGTTTTTAATGATGTTGAGATCCGATATAATCGATTAATGACCCTTACCTTTTCCCTGTCAGATATGCTATTACTTAACAATGAATAAAAACAGCCAGTCTTTGGCGGTGTATTGTTAATTAAAAGTGATAAACAGACACAGCAGTTTTCATTTTCAATATTTCAATTTTATTGACATATGATCAGAACATTTAATTTCATTGCTTCATCTTACTCAACAAAGATCAGAATGAATATTCTATGACAAATTGTTATAATGCTGCAAGTTAGTGCTGTTGTTGTTGTAGTAGTTGTAGTAGTTGTTGCTGTTCTTGAATTCTACCACGTTGTATTTGCAATCGATTGAAGTGTTTTCGGACACTTGGACATATTTCATCACTTTCAGCCATGATTTCAAGAAAGCCTTTGGTGAGAGACACTATTTCTGCCGCAGTATTTTTATTGAAATCTTTGAAATTGGTATTGAACTCTTTAATCGCTGCCTTTCTTTCGGACGTTCTTTTGTTGCTCGGTGTTAAAGTTTCTATATGAGACAGTGATTCATGAAAATTTGTCAGAGCATCAGAATATGTTTTTTTTGAGTTGCCAAACTTTCGTGCAATTTGAAAAAATTCATCATATACATGCACTCGTCGTGTATTCCATGGCCTAACCTCTGCCTCTGTACCCAAACCAAATTTTCCAATATATTCACTGAAGACATCGTTGAAAATTTCACAACACAATTTTTGCCCTTCGAGAAAATTCGCAAGGGGTTCCACTGTTTTAAGAAACCCTTTAAGAACATTAGTAAAACTCTTGAGTTGGTTCTGAGGCACTCCCGTCACTTTCGAGCTAACTTCCAGAAAACGTTCTGATTGTGATTTCAACTGCATTTTGTAAGAGTCATCCAATGGAATAAGACTAAATGGATCTTCATCATAATTATCACAATTATACACAAATTCTGAAATCAAGTCTTGAATTTGCAGTTTTCGATGTTGATCACGTGAAGTCGCCAAGTTCTAATTTCATTGAAGAGATTTTTTTTAAATAATTCTGTTTTTCACCTGAACACTGGAAATGAGATTGAAAAATAACTACTTACTGCAGATGAAAAAGCCACAGAAAAGGTGATAAGGATCAAGAAACGCATTGTGATATATGTATATCAAAAATATGTTACAATATTCTGACTGTACCAGACAAGCTCGATCTTTATATACTCTTGGAAATGTGTTTAAACTTGACAACAAGATTTTTTGAATTCAAATTAGAAATTTCAAATCGAATTCCCGAGTTCAAATACAAAAATATGACTTTCAAAAATGCATAAATAACGTACTGCAAATGTAATTTGTATTGTGCATGTACTAAATTATGCACAAGTATTCTGTTGCTAATGAACAAGTTTACTTTTTTGCGCATATCACTGTAGTATTTCGATTGGTTCGAGAAAATTCACAATGTTGGAAATGAGTTTTTTACGTATAATAAAAAGAACTTGCATTAGAGTTAAATGTGTTCCGAAAAACGATTTCTGATCGTTTGCATGCAATGGGAAAGATTCGAAAGCTAGGAAAATGGGTACCACACCATTTGAATGAAAATCAACTCAGAGCGCGAATCGAAGCTTGTAAACAACACCTCAAAGAACACAAAAAACATAGTTTTTTGCTTCGAATTGTGACAAGCGATGAAAAATTGGTGTATAACGACAACCCCAAACGCAAAACAGCGTATGTTGACTCAGGCCAACAAGGATCATCGCAGCCAAAACGAGATATTCATTGCCAGAAGGTTATGCCGTGTATTTGGTGGGATCAGAAAGCCGTCGTTTATTATGAGCTGCTAAAATCTGGTGAAACGGTTACAGCTGATCGTTACCGACTGCGATCAAACAAATTATCGCATGCATTGCCAGGCCACATAATGCACACATCGTCAAAAAAAGTAAAAAAGACTTTGGTTGGGAACAGCTTGATCATCCTGCGTACTCTTCAGACCTTGTCCCTTCAGATTATCACTTTTTCCGGCCGATGTACGCTTTCAAAATGTTGAACAAGAACGAAAATGGATCGAAGACTACATATGTAGCTTCAAAAGATGTGGAGTTCTATTGACGCGGAATCAAAAAGTTGCCAAGAAGGTGGGAGGAAGTCATAGCTTACGATGGGAAATACATCGGCTAATGCAATCATTCATTTAGTTTTAAAATAAATTTATCTTTTCATAAAAAAAACGGTTTTTAACTACTAGACTCAATATTATTCTGTTTTTTATTACTATGCTGCAAATGGTTGCTGTTGCTGTTCTTGGTGATGGTGGTGCAGCCCATGCTGCTGACGCAAAAGATTGAAGTGGTCTCTGACAGCTGGACAGATTTCTTTACTTTCTGTCATGATTTCCTTTGCACCATTGGCAAGATTTATAACTTCTTTCACATTGCTTGTATTAAATTTTTTATGGCCGTATTGAACTCTTCAATCGTTTTAGACATTCTACGTTTATAGATCAAATTTACCCTATTCGGGTGTAACAGTCTTTTACAACGGTCTTTTTATTTCTCGAGACCGGCGGCTTTACGTGCCCTCCGATGCACGCTATTTTTCAAATATATTATTCCTCTTTCTGAAAATCAAATGATCACTATAAATCGATTTCAAATTTTGGCTGAGTTATAATTAAATTTATTTCTATTACTATATTAAGCTAGTATATAAGTGAATAAAATAAATACATCGAGAAATAGGGATTTTACGAAATTTTCAAAGTTTTCTAAATATTATCGAATCATTTTAATGTCCAAATTTTGGATCACTGATTAAAATCATAAAACTATAATATATAGATCGAGAGGAAAGTATGTTTGTGTTATTTTAATTGTCATACTCTCATCTCGGTCTAGTCAATAGATATGAACACCAGAAAAAGTATCAAAAATTGTTGAAGTTGCATGGAAGTTTCATGTCTTATACCAATGTGTGTGTAAATTTTTGATCAATTCTAAAATCAATTTTTTGAGTTATTGTACAACGAACCACACATGGACAAAAAATTGCTCTGGGAATGGTTTCAATTGTTTTTTTTAGGTCCAAAACGCATAGAAAGCTCATTCCGAGCGTTTTGAATTTTTTGGACCGATCGCAATACTTTTACTACACACAGTGGTTTGTGCGGAAATGTAAACATTTATCAACATTTATAATATATATGGTATTTATTAGTTTCAGTCACAACTTCTGTCGAATATTACTTTTATGATATGATTACTTAACTGTTATATGATAGTTTGTACCATCAAAACGCAATTTGCGGGAAGCAATGCTTTTTTGCTTTCATCTGAAGAAAAAGGCTGCCGAATGTCATCGTTTGTTGCAAGAAGCTTATGGCGAATATGCTCCAACGAATAAAACCATTGAGAATTGCTTTCATCGATTTAAAAGTGGTGATTTTGATGTACAAGACAAAGACCGTCCTGGCCAACCAAAAAGGTTCGAAGACGACGAATTGGAGGCATTGCTCGATGAAGATCCATGTCAAACGCCTGAAGAGATGGCAGAAATGTTAGCCGTTGATGTATCAACTATTTCGAGACGTTTGAAAGCAATGGGCATGATTCAAAAGCAAGGCAATGGGTTGCCGCATGAATTGAAACCAAGAGACATCGAAAGACTTTTTTCCACATGTGAATTGCTGCTAAAACGACACAAAAGGAAGTCTTTTTTACATCGGATCGTTACTGGCGATGAAAAGTGTATACACTATGATAACTCAGTCCAAAAAATACCGTGCCAGACGAGGTGAACCGGTTCCATCGACCTCAAAATCAACACCATAGCAGGATATTCATGGTTCAAAGGTAATGCTCTGTGTTTGGTGGGATCAAGCGGGTGTCATGTATTATGAGCTGCTAAATCCTGGTGAAACCATCACAGGCGATCGCTATCAACTACAATTAATGAGTTTGAACCAAGCATTGAAAGAAAAACGATCAGACATGAGGGAATAATTTTCCAACACGACAATGCACGGCCGCATGTTGCAAAGGTCGTCAAAACATACCTCCAAACGAAGAAATGGGAAGTCCTACTCCACCCGCCTTATTCATCAGACATCGCTCCTTCTGATTACTACTTGTTCCGGTCGATGCAAAATCACCTGGGTGGAAGACGGTTCCAGTCTTTTGAAGAAGTCAAAAAATGGGTCGATTCGTACCATGCGAAGTGATTTTGGAAAGGAATCCACGAATTGCCAGAAAAATGGGAAAAAGCAGTGGCTAGCGATGAACAACGGAATTTTGACAGACAAAGCTTTCACCATGAAAAATGACTTAATAGGCCTCAACTCCTCCTTCAACAACTTTCGTATATCTTGTATATACATGGAGTGATGAACCAACCTAGCAAAACTGTTGTCATCACTGAACTCCTTGGCGCCGAATTAAGAGAGATTAACTGGTCCTTGGGTCCGCCTTTTGTTCCATTTTTCAACTAAATCGGTTCAATCATAACATGAAGAAAATCCCGTGCTTCTCGGTGCAATCGTCCTAAATAAGCGTAATTTTATTGATTGATTTATTAAAAAAAATAATTGACAACAAGATTTTCCTGATTTTAGCAAATCATCTATTTTGCTGAAAGATCAATTAATATGTATCGATTGTTATTGGAAGCTATTCCGGAGAATTCAATACTTTTTAATTGAATATGAGCTCAAATTTAAGCGGCATAGCCACGCCCATTTCTCCTTCTCTTCGCTCGAATACAGCGAGTGTGCAGCGAGCACCAGGTCATCAAATATCGGAACAAAATGTCTCACCTACTCCGAATAGACAGCCAAAATCCCAGCGTCCTGGCTCTTAACGATGGTTAGTATATTTTGATTTACATTTTCGGAGTAAAGTTGAACGCATCGCTTTTGACATTGCTTTACCTCACTAAAGAACCACCAACATATGAAGAAGCGATAGGAATTCTCCGATCCAAAGAAGAACAAGACTGCGGTGAAAGCTCAGGATGAAAACGATATACAAAATTCACCCGACATATCGAAACTCTCAGTCATCGCTGTTCAATCTGCATTCACAGAACGGCTCGGCTGTTTCGAATTTCCTTAGAAACGTAACCGTAAAGAACAGACGATCCACTTTTACAAAAAATTGCGTCATTTTTCATGCATCAATAGTAATATATGATTTAATGCTCCTTTCGACTAGTGCCTGGGGCGTATGTTTATACGTTCGAATGTTTGCTGCCGCCACAATTGCTATCATCAATTGAAGGGGGTTATGTTTACATACGATACAAAGCCAGTATTATTATGGATATCCCATTATGGCCAGATAAATCGCACGAGGAACCATTCACAGTTATTAGAACTGTGGATTTAAATTTGAATCCAGAACTCAGGGTAAGAAAATTCAATTTCTCTTTGAATTAATATTTCTATGATCATGAAATTTCCATTTGTTATTTTATGCGACCAATTTAAAGATGCCAATGACTGTGCAGACAGAGAAAAGTTTCAATTGTTGCTGTTTTTTCCCATGTTGGTTTTCGTGCGATACAATAGAGATCGTCGCTAAAATTCCAGTAACTGGTTATACTCCAGGCCAAAACATAAATTTGGACATCAGTATAAACAATAAAACTAATCAGAGACTGGTCAGTCTTTCAGTGAAAATCATGCAAGTAAGAAATTGGAAACAAAATGAAATTATTTCATTCAACAGATTTTGGTGATTTTTATTTCAGCAAATTATATATTATTCAACGCGCAATATCAAAAGAGAAAAGAATGCTGTAAGTGAAGCCGTCCAAGACACGGAAGGATGCGGACCGAACCAGTCAAAAACCATTCGAATGAACATTACTGTTCCGGCAATTCCACCAACTAATATGATAAGCAGCAATGTTGTCAAAGTTAACTACTTCGTTGATGTAAGACAAATTTTCCAATTGAATCTGATTCTATAGATTCCATTACAGGTCTATGTTTAACAGGTAACTGCTGCGTTCAATGGATGCCACTGCGATGAGTCGCTGAGACTTCCGATTACAATCGGCACTTACCCCATCCGAGAGAACGTACTTCAAAATACATTCAATTGACGAAATTATGAAGAGGCTACAGATGAGGCCAACCAGTTCAATCTTCCAATTCAAAATTTCCAATGTACAGACGTGACACTTCTTATTCCATTGGGGGAAATTAAGTTGCCTTGAAAAAAATAGACAACCATATTTACAAATAAATGGACTCATTTTAAATTTCTATCTAGGATATTAGCGAATGGTTATATTTTACCAATATTTGAAAAAAATCCGAAATAATTTTTAGTTCATGGAACGTCTACCTTGAAATCTTTATTCGATATTTTGAGAATTCCATTATAATTAAGTGTAATTTGAATAAATTAATCAACCAAAATTGAATCAGAATTGATATTTCTGTTTCACCTGAGTTTGCTTGTTAAATCGAATGCCAGCGAATTATAAAACAAAATGATGATAATGGAATATACCTGCGTAAAGCGTTCGACGTAAAGCGATGCTACAAATCCATTGGCACTTTTCTGGCAGTTTTTAATACTTCGCCCAAAACTGATAAGGCGGCTAATATGACTGACTAATTTGGGACAGTTGGATAACTTTGATTGGTTTTCATACAAAATCAAAATATTCAGCCAGTCAGTCAGTCACTTTATTTTCCTTTGGGAGTGAGGGGAAAAAAATACAAATTTTCAATTATGCACACACAAACCTTTTTTGTTTATTCTCTAATTTGTTGAGATGTTTGGTTTATGCCAAAATTCAAGAAATTACATATATAAACTAGAGCAGACAGCTGTAGGCGTTCGCTACACAGACATTCTACGTTTATAGACCGAATTTACCCTTTTCGAGTGAAACAGTCTTTTACAACAGTCTTTTTGTTGCACGAGACCGACGGCCTTACGTGCCCTCCGATGCACGCCATTTTTCCAATTTGAAATAAAATCATTTCGCATCATCGATATTCGAACATATGTCCCCATGAGTGTGACACAAATAAGCGCAGTGCATGAAAAATGAAAAAATGTTGTGGCTTCAGATGGACAATACTTTGAATAAAATATATTGTACCAGCTTTTCAAAATGAACTCTCTAAATTAGAAAAAAATCCTTTAAAATTTATTTTTTCACCCAATAAATAAATTTATTTCTATTTTATTTAGCTAGTATATAAGTGAATAATTTAAATTAACCCTGCCAGATTTTTTCAGATTCAATTCCGCCGGGCAATTTCCGGGCAAACATTTCCAAAATCCGGGCAAAATCCCGGACTGTTCGGAGTCCAAATTCCGGGCAAATTCCGGGCAAATTCCGGGCAAATTCCGGGCAAATTCTCAATTACTCTTCCGCCCACACGTAGTGTGGAGAGGAAAGTTTTGTAATGGGGCCCAAATTTAAAAATTCTCAAAATGATCGAAGATGACTTTTCCTAGGTTCAGGATGAAAAATTAATTGAATTGAGACCAGGTTGTTGTGGGTCTGTTCCACGTTGTACGTTGTACGTTGCACGTTGCACGTTGTACGCAGATTTGTTCACCCATTTTCTCTCTTTCAGTGATATTGATTTTGAATCCGATTTCATAGCATGGTTGGGAATGTTGAGGAATAGATACCATTAGATTTTGAACCAAATTGGTCCACTCAATCATCGTCTTTCCGCGCATACATTTTTTATTTCGAAAAAATTTGTATGGGGCATGTCAGAATTTGTAAACAATAAACATAAACAGTCAAATCTCTCTCTTTTATTCGTTTTAGTTATTGTGAATGGCCAAAACGAAACGATGGGAGTTTGTTCGTATCATCGATCAGCTGTTTCATAGCAGCGGTTCAATCGATATCGATACATTTGATGTGTAGAAAAAAAAATTGTTGAGGGAAAAAACGCCGAAAATCCCGGACTTTCCCGGACTTTTGTTCAAAAACCCGGATTTCCGGCCCGCGCAAAATTCTCCCGGCAGAAGTGCCAAAAACCCGGGCAAGTCCGGGAAATTCCGGGCAATCTGGCAGGCTTAATATAAATACATCGAGAAATAGAGATTTTACGAAATTTTCAAAGTTTTCTGAATATTATCGGATCAAATCCGTTTCCAAATTTAGGGATCACTGATTCAAATCATAAAACTATCATATATAGATCGAGAGGAAAATATGTTTGTGTAATTTCAAATGTCATACTCTCATCTCGATCTAGTCAATAGATATGAACACCAGAAAAAGTATCAAAAATTGTTGAAGTTGCATGGAAGTTTCATACCTCATTCATTGTTTGTTTTTTCTTCTGTCATTAAATCTGTCATACTAAATATATAAAGTGCCGCCATGCATCAGAAAAACATGTGAAACAGAGCGATTTTGCATCTATAATATTTATTCTCTGGCGCATATTTTATCTGTGTTTAGAAGTTATTTTCATTATTATTTTGCTCGTACATCGCAGTTCAGCAAATGAATGGATTCCAATCCTTATCGATGATTTCATTTCTCAAGAATTCGTAATTGATCAAACAAAATCATAATCAAATCGATCTAACCAAGTGAAATTCTCAACATATTAAGCTATTATTATGGCTGCGTGTTTGATCTTTATTATATACACCTTTGAATCACCTTCAATTTTGAGTCGTGTTGCTGATGATGACTAGTAAAATATTCGAAATTACTTGTACATGTTTGATCATTTACCACGTGCGTGCATATGAAACCGCTGTTGACATCTAGCGGTCAATATCTGGTACTGTGTGATCTGTCAAACCATGTATTGGTAACAGGTATAGCAAAATTCTGGGTCCACATGTCCACAGAGAAGAAGAGAATTCTTTGCACAGAGTAGAGAAATGTTTACAATATATAATAATGTTCGATTTTCAAATGTTTTTCACCATAATTCTTGAGTTTTGTATCTTGCGATTCATCTTGTAATGAAAGTCATTCAGTGACCTTCTCTATGCTTGCTGCGAAGGAAAACATTGTAATTAGAAAATATGAACAGCTCATCTTGGGCAGACAACAGAGAAAATTTCGTTCAATCGTCCATCAGCTACACCGTCAAAAATTCAGTACTGCAAACTAATAAAATATGTCAATGGAACAGATGTTATTTAAAATTCAATGACAAACGACTTAAAATACACTTAATCAAACTCTTCATACACTCTCAATGATCCAGTTCTATAATCTATTGGAAAAATAAAGAGTCAAATTGGATCTCAACAGAGCATTTACTCCAATACATGAAGATCATTTTATCGAAAACAGAGAAGAAGACAATCATCTCATTGAACATTGCGCAAACAATATATGAAATCATTTGTTGATATTTTTGAAGGACACTCAAACCCCTGAACACTTTTCAAAGTCGATAAATATTCACCTATTTGTCAGCAATTTTAGTTTGAATTTCTGAAACAAGTGATAATACATTGCGCGTGTATCTGAATGAACCGCACACTTTTGTTGCAAATCCTAGAGAATAATTTATCTTTGCATCTATGTATTTCATTCTCCACAAAAATCTATTGCGGTCATTTCGGGACCAAATTTTGTCCACGGTTCATTGTCCATTGTTCAAAAAAGATATTAATATGAAGATTTGAAACATTTGTATATTTTCAGTTCATAATGGCAATATACTTTCATAATTTGTAGTCGCATTTTAAAACTGACACCCGTTTCTCACATAAGTTGAAAAAACAGTAGCAATAGTGATAAACAGACACAGCAGTTTTCATTTTCAATATTTCAATTTTATTGACATATGATCAGAACATAACATTTAATTTCATTGCTTCATCTTGCTCAAAAAAGCTCAGAATGAATATTCTGTGACAAATTGTTATAATGCTGCAAGTTAGTGCTGTTGTTGTTGTAGTAATTGTAGTAGTTGTTGCTGTTCTTGGATTCTACCACGTTGTGTTTGCAATTGATTGAAGTGTTCTTCGACATTTGGACATATTTCATCACTTTCAGCCATGATTTCAAGAAAGCCATTGATAAGAGACACTACATCTGTCGCAGCATTTTTATTGAAATCTTCTAAAGTCGTATTTAACTCTTTGATCGCTGCCTTTCTATCCGACGTTCTTTTGTTGCTCGCTTTTAAACTTTCTATTTGAGACACTGATTCAAGAAACTTTGTCAGAGTATCAGAATATATTTTTTTTGAGTTTCCGAACTTTCGTGCAATTTGAAAAAATCCATCATATACATGCACTCGTCGTGTATTCCATGACCTAACCTCTGCCTCTGTATCCAAACCAAATTGTCCAATATAGCCACTGAAGACATTGTTGAAAATTTCACAACACCATTTTTGCCCCTCGAGAAAATTCGGGAGGCCAAGGGGTTCTACCATATGAACAAAAGCGTTAAGAACATCAGTAAAACTCTTGAGTTGGTTCTGAGACACTTCCGTCACTTTCGAGCTAGCTTCCAGAAAACGTTCTGATTGTGATTGTAGCTGCGTTTTGTAAGAGTCATCCGTTGGAATAATACTAAATGGATCTTCATCATAATTATCACAATTATACACAAATTCTGAAATCAAATCTTGAATTTCCAAATTTCGACGTTGATGACGTGTAATCGCCAAGTTCTAATTTCATTGGAGAGATTTTTTTTTAAATAATTCTGTTTTTCAATTAAACACTGAAAATGAGATTGAAAAATAACTACTTACGGCAGATGAAAAAGCCACAGAAAAGGTGATAAGGATCAAGAAACGCATTGTGATATATGTATATCAAAAATATGTTACAATATTCTGACTGTACCAGACAAGCTCGATCTTTATATACTCTTGGAAATGTGTTTAAATTTGACAACAAGATTTTTTGAATTCAAATTAGAAATTTCGATTCGAATTCCCGAGTTCAAATACAATAATATGACTTTCAAAAATACATAAATAACGTACCGAAATTTTAATTTGTATTGTGCGTGTACCTAATTGTACACAAGTATTCTGTTGCTAATGAACAAGCTTTCTTTTCTACGCATATCACTGTAGTATTTCGATTGGTTCGAGAAAATTCAAAGTGTTGGAAATGAGTTTTTTACGCATTTCAGGCTCCAAAAAATGCGAAAAAATATACATGCGAAAAAATATACAATAATAACAAAATGATTTGAAACATTTAAGCTCATGATCACTTGTAATCAAACCGAATTGCGTTGCAGTGGACATGAATATTCATTCATACAAACTGAGAATATACGCTTATCTGTCGCCAAATGAAAAAAATAACAGCAATAGTCATAAACATACGCGACAATTGTGATTTTTGCTATTTCAAATTTATTCACACATGATCAGAACATTTTCTAAGCTTTCAAAGTATTATTCTGTGTTTTACTACTATGCTGCAAATGGTTGCTGTTCTTGGTGATGGTGGTGCAGCCCATGCTGCTGACGCAAAAGATTGAAGTGGTCTCTGACAGCTGGACAGATTTCTTTACTTTCTGTCATGATTCCCTTTGCACCATTGGCAAGATTTATAACTTCTTTCACATTGCTTGTATTAAATTTTTTTATGGCCGTATTGAACTCTTCAATCGCTGCGCTTCGTTGTGATGTCATCGCTGTAAAAGTCTCTATATGAGACATTGTTTCATGGAGCCTTGGCAGAGCATCAGAATATTTGCAGCAAGCGAGCCGTGTATATTGTATTGTATTGTGTATATTGTAATATAAGAGAAAATAAAACCAACTTTTCCGCACATTTCCCGACAGTGTTCGGGTTCACAGGTTATGTTTATTTCTTATCGTTTCTTTTCGTAACTATGAGAATATGTCACAACAAATTTTAAGTCATTACGATCAGATTAGTATCGAATTAATACTACGAATCAGCCGTGCTATGTTTGCGAATATATTGGTATTTGGTTCAAACTCATCAAAAGCGAGACGGGAATTATTAACCATTGTTTGAATCGACTCCACTAGAGCTTGTCGAAAAAGTTATCCGATTAGGTTGAACATTGATAGGTTTCTATTCCTAATGAAGCCCAATGTGTGTGTAAATTTCTGATCAATTCTAACTTCAATTTTTTGAGTTATCGTGTTAGCAAATCACATCGTACAACGGACACCGTACCACACGCGGACAAAAAAATTCACCGGGAATGGTTGTAATCGTTTTTTCTAGGTTCAAAACGCATAGAAAACTCATCTCGGGCATTTTGAATTTTTTTGACCAATAACAAAACTTTTTTTACTACTGTGTGTAACAGTGGTGTGTGAGAAGAGTAAAAATATACGAATAAAAGACGTCACGAAATCACACTTATTTTGTATATTTTTGTTAGTTAAAAGTGGTTTAAGGTAAATTTCGTGAGGTTTTTTTCAATCCATAATTTTATTCGTACATTTTTCGATATAAACCCTTCTCATGCCCTTCATTTCAACACTTTTGTTTCTTGGTTGGATTTTAACGCAAATAGACTATCTGAGAGAGTTTGCATGTTGAACTGCTTGCGTTTTAAAAGAAAATTGTTGAAGAAAAGTAATTCTTTTACAATGCATATAAGTTTGGTAAAGTTCTTACACAAATTTTGCATAGATTGTAACCTCAGATCATTGCTCAATTTCGTTTCTATTCTAAATGATCAAATTTTATTTGCATTTAGGACACTTACACCCCTTGTATGTGTGTTGAATGTGTGAATTTTGGCTAAAATCTTCATTTGGATATTTCATGAACAAGAATTTCCCGAAATTTGAAATACGTATATATCGCATATTTTTTATCTCTAATGAGACTGCAGAACATGTTCGATCAATGAAATAAATTGGCAAAACGTTGGGCTAGTTTTCGAGATATTCGGCTGAAGATGTCTAGCCAAAGTTATTTTTTCTGGTTTTTCCCTACAACACCCTCCAAAGTGATCTAAATCGGAGTTCTTAGATATATGGCATGAAAAGCTTTCAACAATATTTTATTGTATCTATGAATTGAATAGTTTGGCCACAGTGGCCGTTTAAAAAATGTCAAAATTTCGGATTCTGAAGGCCGGCCTAGGCAAAAATGGCCATCAGATCAGAAAGTGTCGCAACAATAAACAAACAAACAAAGATACCAAATCATCATCATGGGAGTTTATAAGGAATCATTTAAACTGTCATAAATTTTGTTGATGGAAGTACCGTCGGAAGCGTGTTGACGTGTAGATTCAGGAAAACTAAATTTGGGTGAGCCCCCAAAGGGATTTTTCTGGGAATTTATGTACATCAAATTTGAGTGTTGAATCCTAAACATCACCGATTAGTTTTTGCATAAAATTAACATAAGTATTTTGAACAAATATTGTCAAAAGCAGATGACCAATACACGCATTCTCATGGTTTCAATTTTAACAGAAATACCCCATGCGTATACGTAGATTGGTCTTCGGCTTCTTAAAATATTTGTATAAAATTCATTGTTTACACTAAAGCTAAAGCTATCTATAGCTTGTGATTGAATGCAAGGCTCGTCAGACGTGCATGTTGAATTGACGCGAAGTTTGTTAAAGGCAGATTCTCAGAATAAAAAACATACACGTTTGACAATCATAAATGTCTTGTCAATATCGCAATCTTTGAAAGTTTTGCTTGAGAAATCTTCTACGAGTCTGCTGTGTTCCTTCTTAGAGAGCCGCGGAAGAAATCGCTGACTTTGCTCAGCGGACGGCCGGTTATATCAAAATGTGTCTGTAAGACAGCTTTGACCTGAACGAGACCGATGCCCCGTTTTGGTTTGATTGCATTGGCAGCCGCATATGTGGCTCTGTATGACTGTATTGTTGTTGTTGTGGCTCATACGCTTCATGCGGCATCCGTTCAACATCTCGGTGTGACTGTGTGTTTGTTGTTGCTTGATTTTGAGTGAGTGTTGATGAATGCAAAAGCGAAATGCAAATGAGATATTATTTCGTACCTATATGAAGGCCTTGCATGTGTTTTTTTTGGGAATGGTTTCAACTTGCACGTAATATCGTCGGGAAGAACAAATATCACCTTGTTTGTATGTAGTTTTCCAGTATTTGTATTTTTTTATGTATTTGTATTATTTCATATTTGTTTTTCTGTTGTTTATTTTCTCTTTTTTAAAAATTGGAACGCAAGTTTTTCCTTGTTATAAGTTTTGTTGGTTGTCACCGAATGAATGGACTCAATGACAGAAAGATTGGATGTGCGCGACTGTGGTTACGAGTGAAAATGTTGAGTTGAATGTTTCGTTTTTATATTTAAATTGGGTGACTGAGCAAAATATACCATTTGTACCGAAAAGAAACCACTCAATCGAACATTTTTGGTCCGTTCTTAAGCGTAAGGCTTACGAGAAAGGCTGGGAAGCTAAATACGAACAACAGTCAATTGGGTGAATTAAAAGAAAGATGAAGGAAATGGACATATCTGTCTGCCAGAGCAGGATAATGAAGGTTCAACACATATTATTAATGAATAAAATGAACGACAATAAAGAGAAATTATACACGTCTTAATAATCGTCGGTTGCTTGGAAATGTATGTGTGATGTGACTTAGGACACTTTTAGTTGGGGAAATGCTATCCTCCTTGATATGCAATTGTCTTCCCTCAAAATTTAGATGTAGCTGCTTCCATTTCGGACGAGTGACAAATATTCGTGACCATATGTTCCAAAAGTCTTGTAATAAGCGTTGCATGAATTGGAATCTGGACAATTTGTTTAGACAATCTGACCAATTGGGAAATGTCCGAGTGTTAAACCGTCGACGTTATCTGGATCCTCATTGAACATGGAAGTCGTGAGTTGAGGCATGCCTCAATTTGTATGATCACCGTTTTGAAATCTTCTTGAATGAGCTTGCTTTCTTCAGACCTTTCTTGATACCAAAGTCTATGAAGCTCGTTTGCAATACCAATGAAGTTGGTGTTCAATCGCTGTATTCCTCGAATCTGGTTGTCTTCTTTCTGTGCGTCTTCTTCTTGATGCATGATATTTTCTTTTAGTTCCAAAATTTCATTAGTTGAGATCATATTTCGTGGTGTTTTTGGCCATTTCCTGGGAATTTGATCAATGATGGTTCATTTCACCAATGTTTTCTTGCTACCATTTCGGTCACTGCCAGCTGAGCTGGGAGTGGCTACAGAGAGCGTATTTACAAAATTTTAACGGAAACAGAAGAGAGACACTTTTCTGAAAACTTTTGAGAAATGACACTTCTTTTCCGTTACGTTAGATGAAAAAAACATAAATTCTGACAGTTTTGATCTTTAGTATTTCAAATTTATTGACATATGATCAGAACATTTGATTTCAAAGATTCCTCCTACTCGAACTCGACATAGCTCAGAATGATTATTCTCTGTTTAGTTATTATTATGCTGCAAATTGTAGTGGTTGTTGTGGCAGCCTATGCTGCTGACGCAAAAGATTGAAGTGTTCTTCAACAACTGGACATATTGCTTTATATTCAGCCATGATTTGTCTTATACCATTGGCAAGATCTATAACTTCTTGCGCATTATTCATAATTAAATTTCTTAAAGTCGTGTTCAAGTGATCAATCTCTGCCCTTCTTTGCGGGGTTGCATTCTCTATGTGAGAAATTTTTTCATGGAGCATTGGCAGAGTATTAGAATTTTCAATTTTTGTGTTTCCAAACATTTGTGTTACTTGAACAAATTCATTATGTACATTCACTCGTCTCGTATTCCATGGCCTTATTTCCGCACCTGATTTCGGGCCTCGGACCAAAACATATTCACTGAAGACATCGTTGAAGAGTTCACAACAAATTTTTGCCTGCTGGAGAAAATTCGTGAAGAGTGGTATCAATATGAGAAAATGGTTCAGTATTTCAGCAAAAGTCCCGAACTGGTACTTTGGCACTTCAGTCACTTTCGAGCCAACTTCAAGAAAACTTTCCAATTGTAATTGCATCTCCGTTACAAAAGATTCGTCCCTTGGAATAAGACTAAATGGATCTTCATCATATTTACTACAATTGGATGTAAACTCTACGATCAAGTTGTGCATTTGAATCTGCTCAGGTGTAATCCGAACGAACTAATTTCAATGGAAACATAAATTTTTGAAAATAATTCTGTTTTTCACATAAACATTGGTAATGAGATTAAAACATAGCTACTTACGGCAGATGAAAAAGCCACAGAAAAGGTGATAAGGATCAAAAAACGCATTGTGACATAAAAATGTATATCAAAAATTTGTTAGGATATTCTGACTGTACCAGAAAAGCTCGATATTTATATACTCTTGGAAATGTGTTTAAACTTGAAAAAAAGGATTTGTATTCTAATGAGAAATTCAAATTCGAATTCCCGAATTGATATACGTTAATATGACATTCGAAATTCAAAAATTACGTAGGGAAAATTCACTTTGCATTGCGCGTGTATCCAAATTCGACTTTTTGAATATGAACATATTTATCACATGACATTCTTTGCATTTAATAATTTTCTGCAAAATTTGCATTTCGAATGAATTTACTTTTCTTTGCACAACACTGTTGTGATGCGAATGGCGGAAATAATTTGAATTCTTGGAACCGATATTTCAACGCGATTATAATCCAAAAATTGAATGAATAAATTACAGCAAATATAATTTGCTTGCGGGAGAATTGGTTTTGTTGTGGAAAAGAGAGAGAGAGAGTAACAAATGAGTGAGTATGTGCAAGAAAAAGAGATGTCATAAGCATGGGTGAATTTAAGTTTTAATTTAAAAAAAAGAGGGAATAAAGGAATAATTAGTTCTATACACTATAAAGATCTTTTTTCAAACATAAAACACTTTTTTCGATTCTATGCCGGTGTCTCCTGGTCATTTTGACGTCCCATCTAGTCATTCCGTTTGATCTTTCGGTTCTTATATCATCCCCGATAGAATTTGAATAATTTACTTCAAAATTCGAATTTTGAACGAATTAACATTTCAATGTACACCACTATTGTGTCCACACTAGGAATAAATGATCTTACGTACGTAAAACTAACTTTTCCGCACATTTCCCGAAATTGTTCAGGTTTACGGGATTTGCATTGATTGCTACTCAATTGTATTAGATTTATGTTTATTTCTTATCGAATCATCATGCAACTTTGAGAATAAATCACAGAAAATATTAAGTCATTACACATAATGTAATTTAAACTTAAATTTTGAAAAAAAAAAACGAACAAACATCTCAGTTTATTATTTTTACTTCAACAAACGTTCGCTGCATTTGAATTGTAAATAAAAATTACGGATTAGTTCACTCTGATGTGTACTTTCAATTCATGCCAACAATAGATATGTGCACAGCACTTTTGAAAAGTTTGAATATTGGGATATTTATGAAGTACTCGTAAGTCCGCTTTTAGGCTCTCCTTTTTATTTGCGCTGTCAATAAATGTATTATTCCGTTGCACATTACCCATCACATGAGCATAACACATGATGATTGGAGGTGTTTGTGGCCCATATACCTGCTCAAATGCCAAATGTATGGCTGCATCTGTATCCTCAACTAAAAATTCTGTCCGAGAAATGTTGCTGCTCACATGTTTAATGCCATAGTTGATCGCGTTGAATGCAAGACTGTATGCCTGATCTGTTTCATTTGACGTTATCATCATTCCAAGTAAATGGAAGGTTTGAGTCAAATCGGTTGAGCCAATTATTACAGGGTGAACGATATGAAGTGTTACATATTCAAAATACCATAACTTTTATGTGTGAAAATATTTTTTATTGATTTCAAAGACAAAATCGTTCAGAAATGATCAACATTTTAGAATATATTCACTTTAGCTCGATATGACCACCTTTTGCCTTGACTATAGCCTTCAAACGGTCAAAAAACGAATTGCATGCTGCACGAATGTGATCTTGCGGTATTTTGGCCTATTCTCGTACAATCGCTTTCTTCAGTGCATCCATACTGGCATATTTTTTAGTCCTCACTTTGCTCTCCAAAATGGACCAGATGGAATAGTCCATCGGATTTGCGTCTGGCGAATTCGAAAGCCATTGTGTGGTCGAAATGAAGTGTGGAACATGGTTTTTTAACCATTCTTGGTTCACACGAGCTTTATGAGACGGTGCTGAGTCCTGTTGGAACGTCTATGGTCTACGACCGAAATGTTTGCATGTCCACGGCTCTAAAGCAGCTTCCAAAACATTTTCCCGATAATAAGTCGCATCCACTTTGACACCAGGCTCGATAAAAACGATTGGAGAGCGCCCATCAGCGGTCACTGCGGCCCAAACCATTACTTGCGATGGGAAATTGCTTTGAGTGGCCATATGTAGGTTCAAATTCTCGTATGAGCGTTCGGTCAAGTAAACACGATCGTTTTGAGAGTTTATGAACTGCTCAATTGGGACATTTTTCCCATCAGAGCACACAATGTTTGGAAATTCGCCACGTTCGTGCAAGCGCAACAACTCCTTTGCTCTTTCGCACCGAACTTTTTTTTGCTGGGGTGTAAGATTGTATGCTTTTTGGAACTTGTAAGCCTTGACCTTGAGCTCATTTTTCAATATACGGCGAATGCTACCTTGCGATATTTTCAGTTCTTTGGCCATTTTTCTTCCGCTTCGACGTATAGATTTCGTTCAAGTCGGGCCTTCACTTTCCGAACCATTTCTGGCGTTGTTGCGGTTTTTTTGGTCCACCTCCATAGCGTTTTGCAATGCTACCAGTACCATTGTAACGTTTTATGGTGCGATACATAAACATTTAATTCACTTTGAGGTGATTGAGCTCACGAACAATAGCTGGTTGTGATTTTCCAGCCAAATATAACGCAATCACACTATTACGTTTGAATTCCATCACAGTAAAAAAAAATTTCAACAAAACTCAGACGCAAATGCTTTTGGCGGCTTGCAAACAATATATTAAACTGTCTTTAGAACAATTTTGACGTTGATGTCATGATCGGTTTGACAAATACAAGCAGTGTGAAGTTAGTAACACTTCATATCGTTCACCCTGTATTAACGGAAGTTTTTCGGTCGTTATTCTATGCATGCCATCAGCATGGAGATTTTTATTCTCAGTGGCGTTGCGCAGCAGACCAGGTGTGCTAATCAAGAATCTAAAAATTTTTCTTATTCATTTGATGAGGATCTTTCAAATCCAATAATAAAAGATTCATCTTCATCATCTGAAAATTCATATGGCTATTCATAAATCAGTCAAAGCACCCATAGTGATCGGTTCATCACCATATTCACTTCTATTCAATTCCTTGATAGCATTTTAACTTGACTCAATTTTGGTTGTTGAGGGAGTTGCTCGTCTCGCACTTTCATAACTATTTGCATTGGTGTCTTTTTCTCCTTAGCCAAAGCAAACAGACGATTTTTGAAACTTCGTCTAATTTTTCGTTTTGTTCTGTAATGTTTCGTGAGTATGCGCCGAATCTTTTCTATACAATTCATATTTTGGTTGAGCTGGTTTGTCGGTGTCATTGATGTCGATCGAAAAGATTACAAGTATAATCCTTAACTTTAGTTTTCAACTAGTTGACAGATATTGGTAGTATTGCTTTGTTTTATATTATTATTAAGAACCGACCTTTACAAATGAAATTGACAGATGACATGAGTTTGTTTACAAACAAAACCTGCATGAAATGCTGTCATATTTTTTCGTCCGATATAAAACACAGCTGATGCATTTTCAAATTATAAAATGTTTCCCAATTTTTCACGGCAGTTCTCATTTGATTTTAAGAATGATCACCAAATCGCACACATTTATATTTAATTGATGTGTGTCTCTTGCTGGATCTGAAAAAATTGTCGCTGATCAGTGAACACCACTATAACCAAACTTTGTCGTTCTACACCGACAGTTAACTTGTGTTTTATTTTTTGCTTAAGTGTGAAAGCATTTGATAACATTCGATTAATTTGAAAATGCATAAGCTGTATTTTAAATTGGACGAAAAAATATGACAGCATTTCATGCTGGTTTTGTTCGTAAACAAACTCACGTCATCTGTCAATTTCATTTATTAAGGTGGGTTCGAATATTATTATTGCCAACTTAAAAATGTGGCATAATACGTTTTTAAACATTTTTTTTATCTGTCAACTAGTTGAAAACTAAAGTTACCGCATATACATATAACTCAGAGGCACAATTGGGACCTTTCCGTTTTACTTTGTTTGATCAGCATACTTCGTTTTTCAATAATTCATTGAATTCTACCTTGCTTTGAAATGTTTTCTCGAAGTTCCTTATTACAGGTGTAACCTCCTCAATAGCCCGTTTCTCAACAGTCGCTTCTTCATTTGGAGCATCTCCTTCTCGATTTGGCAGTTCGATTTGTTCATTTTCCCCAACGTTTTGATGTTGGCTGGCATTTCTTTTCGATAATATTTTTGTGATTGTCGTTGCCTTTGTGGATTCTGACGGTAAATTTGCGATGGCCGAATGAAAACTAGAGTCTGTGATTGATGATTCACTTCGATTGCTTTTTGTTGAAAAATATTTCTTCATTTGTGAATTGTATGAGTTGTGATTAACATTTTCTTGAAAATCTTTTATCAATAAATATGAAATATTATTTATGCTCATATGAAATTTAATCCATTCACTGATTAATCTATTTACCCTAATTGGTTTGTTCTATCAAATCAAACAACAGGGCTTTTTTCTTGTTGAATTGCAGATACATTTTGAGTGGACAATGATCCTGATACTTTCGCGGCTTTCTTTGATGCTTTGCTGAATAATATGAAATATTATTTATTGATGCTCTAAAACCAAATAATCAAATATATGCACACATGCTGTAGAGTAGTGGTTAGCGTGTTGGCTTTGCAAGCATGGGGACGTGGGTTCGAATCTCCTAGTGGCCGTTTGATTTTCTATCAATTTCATCATTGCTAACAACAGTGATATATTGATGGGAGACAAACTAACACATAAAACAGTGATGTTCGACTCACGGAGTGTTTCGGAGGACACTTTAAGCCGTCGGTCCCGTGTGTGTGCACAAAGAGGATTTTGAATTAGCACAGACACACGTAAATTGACTACCTTAACGCTAAGGTGGTGTTATTGGGTATTTCAATATTCAATACACCACCGCAAAAAAGGTAGTAGCCATTCATGGGCCCGAGCATTCGAATGCGTGCAGTCGTGCCCTGCAAGCCCCTCACCAATGTATTCGAATAATAGTTCTCATGCTGGTGGTATTCATGGAATACGAAAGAGACTGAACACACCTAACGATACACAATTCGGTCTATAAATACTGAATGATGATGATGATGATGATGCACACATGCGGTTGAGATATTATGGTTGGTTGATTTGGTATGGGCTTTAGTCGCTTTTTTGACCATGGTTTCTTATGTCTTCTCTTTGGAGGCATCTATTAAAATAAGTAACAATAACAAATTGAAGCCAGTTTTGAAGATGTTTTTTTAGTTTTGCTGTGTGAAAACTAGAGTGCACCGCAAAAATTGTTACCTTTTCCGAAAAACGAATGAAATTACGGAAAGAGCTCGTTCGACAATGGATTACAGCCTATATTTTGTATAAACAAAATTTTGGAAGTTGTGATTATATTGAAATAATAAAAAAAAAACAAAATTTCGAATAAGGATATTTTTTTTATTTGATTCAATATTGAGAAGCTCAGAACGACATTTGCCTTGTGTTTGTATAAAATCTTTGTTAGTTCCTTTGTCTTCATTTAAATTCAATATGAAGCCTTTGCCATATTAGCGAACATGACTTTTCTTAAGTTTAAAACTGCAAATAAATGATTGCATTGCAAAAACACAATGAAATTACGGAAATAGCTTGATTCGGCAACAGGTTTCAATTAATAAATTTGGTTGAAATGCATAACTTTCACTTGTTATTCCAAGAAGAGAAGTTGAAACTGATATTCGCTGCGTATCTTTTTGAAAAAACCAAGGGGACCGTGCTATTTGAGACATTTTAATCATAAATTCTCCAGCGCCATCTATTGGGCAGTAGTATTGATGTGATATTTCAATCGATTCAATGACTCATTTGTTTTTATTATTTGTGTCAATAAAAATTTTGTTCGTATTACAATGGATCTAAATTGAGTTCATCGATGTAAAATAAGATGGCGCGGTCAATTGGCATACTCTCGAATAGCTCTCAATTTCCATATAAGCACGGTTCGCTTGGTGTTTAAGTTAAGAATATTAAACGCAAAATAAATGAAATCTGCTCAGTTCAAAATATTTGTTATTTCTAAGTGATATTTCAACTTTTAAAAGTCGAAACTCAAAGCATAAACGAATCCCGGACGAAAGATGACTCTGTCATCCGAAAAAGGAAGACTAATTATGCATAGAACTCGGCAATTTTTGAGCTGAAAAATGTGTCAAAATTTAAGCAAAAATATAAAATATATGTTAAAATGTGAGACAAAAATCATTTTACAAATTTCCAAAAGTTTAAGTACAAAACATACATTTTTGTTTACAATAGCCCGCTTACCCAAAACAATCTACTTTTCATGCCAATGTATATATTTTTCAATCACATAAAGTATGCAGTCAGCATTCAATGCGGAATTCAACAAAATCTTCGTGGCATTGCGTTGCATTCAAATGAACATTCTTTTATACTTACAGAGAGCACAAAATTTGACGCAAAATTGCTCGACAATTAAGGCGCTTGAAGAGCAAAACAAAAGAGTTTTTGAAATGTTTATTTAACTCAAGCGTTAACATAAGTAAATCGCACTACATCTAAATGTAGATACGCTACATTTACATTTACTTCAAATGGACTTGAATTTGCGCCAAGGAATATTCTTGTCTGGCGCACAAATACGTAGATGTTGCGCAGTGATCATCTACATATTAGTGCCATGTAAACTGGCGCCAATTTGTTCGTGGGAAACTGGTATTAAAAAACACATATTTTGAGGGTCTTAAATTTTGGGCCGATTCCAATACTTTTGCCCTCACACTATGTGTTTTCGGGAAAGAAATAACACTTTTTTCTACCTTCAATGAAAAAACAACAGCAATAGTGAAACAAGAAACGATAGATTTGATCTTTGATATTTCAAATTTATTGACATATGATCAGAACATTTGATTTCAAAGACTTCTCCTTCTCAAACTCGACTTAGTTCGGAATGATTATTCTCTGTTATTATTATGCTGCAAATTGTAGTGATAGTTGTGACAGCCCATGCTGCTGACGCAAAGCATTGAAGTTGTATATGACACCAGGACATATTGCTCTTTTTTCAGCTCTGATATCCCTTATACCAGTGGCAAGAGCCATAACTCCTTGCGCATTATCTATAATGTTATTTGATAAAGCAATTCTCAATTGGGCAATCTCTGCCCCTTGTTGCGGTGATGCATTTTCCATCAACCTAAGGATATGAGACATTGTTTCATGGAGCCTTTGGAGATCATTAAAAAATTGATTCTTTATGTTTCCAAAATGTTGTGCAACTCGAGCAAAATTATTATGTACATTCACTCGTCTAGTATTCCATGGCCTAGTTTCTGCTTCTGAACTCAGGCCTCGGTCCATAACATATCCACTGAAGACTTCGTTGTAGATTTGACAACACAATTTTTCCTCGTGGAGAAATTGTTTAAGGACTGGTATTAATCCATAGAAATGAGTCAGTAAGTCAGCAAAATTCCGGACTTGCTCCTCACGCACTTGAGACACTTTCGAGGTAGCTTCAATAAAACCTTCTGATAGTGATTTCATCTCCGTTACGAAAGATTCGTCCTTTGGAATGAGACTAAATGGATCTTCATCATATTTACTACAATTGGATGTAAATTCTAGAACCAAGTTATGAATTCGAAGCTCAGTTGTATTCACAACGAACTATTTTCATTGGGGAGAATTTTTTTTAAAAATATTTCTGTTTTTCAATCAAACTGATAGCAAAATTAAAAGAATTATAGCTTACGGCATATGAAAAAGCCACCGAAAATGTGATAAGAATCAAAAATAATAAGAGACGCATCTTGTTAAATTGAAATCAACAATGTGTTACAATTAACTGACTGACTGTACCGAACAAACCCGATCTTTATAAATCTTTGGAAATATGCTTAAACTCGAACATTCGTGTTCTAATTAGAAATTCCAATTCAAATTCCTGACTCAAAATGTATATGACACCCTGATGTGTATATGACCTCTAACTATGAACCATTGTTGTGAATATGTCAATTCAAGAAATCGAACTTGGGTACACGCGCAACACAAATTTTATTTGCCGTTCTTAATTTATTCAATTTTCGGTACACGTTGAAATATCGTTTTCAAGAATTCAAATTATTTCCGCCATTCGCATCACAACAGTGTTGTGCATAGAAACGTAAATTCATTCGAAATGCAAATTTTGCAGAAAATTATTAAATGCAAAGAATGTCATGTGATGAATATGTCAATTCAAGAAGTCGAATTTGGGTACACGCGCAACACACCTAATGAAGACCAATGTGTGTGTAAATTTTTGATCAATTCTAATCTCAATTTTTTGAGTTATCGTGTTAACAAATTTTTGCGTACAACGGAAAACGGACAACGTACCACACACGGACAAAAAATTGCTCCGGGAATGGTTGCAATCGTTTTTTCTAGGCTCAAAACGCATAGAAAACCTATTCTGGGCGTTTTGATTTTTTTGGACCGATCGCAATACCTTTACCACACACAGTGGTGTGTGCGGAAAAGTAATATGTAACAATTTACTGACTGACTATACCGAACAAACCCGATTTATAAATCTTTGGAGATATGATTAAACTCGAACATTCGTGTTCTAATTAGAAATTCCAATTCGAATTCCTCACTCAAAATGTATATGACAACCTCTACATGTGTACCACTGTTGTGAATATGTCAATTCAAGAAATCGAACTTGGGTACACGCGCAACACACATTATATTTGCCGTTCTTAATTTATTCAATTTTCAGTACGCGTTGAAATATCGTTTTCAAGAATTCAAAATATATTATTTTCCTGAGAAATAATTTCTAGAAATTATTTCCAAAATATTGATATTAATTGGGAAATTATTTTTAGGAATGTTTTGAACTAAATAAGAAATGGTTATATGGTGTTTTTTGCAAATCTGCAAAATAAAAATGATTCCTCCTAAATCCCTTAATCGATTTCGATCAAATTTTTGTCACATATACTTTGACCCATGAACTAACTCACCATTAGGTTTTTAGGGCCATCGTGGTGGCGCATCCCAGATTTTCAGGCGGTACGAAAAAACACTATTTTTGCAATATATGTTCGAAATGGGTATCATTTGAAATGTCTCGGACCATAATGGTCCATCATGGTCATGATGAAATGCGATTTAACATTTTTACCAAATCGCATCTCACTTTGATGGCCAACCAATTCGATAATTCGATATCGAAAGTTTGATACTTTAACTTGGTCTTAAACATAGTTTTCGCAGACATCCTGTCACAAATTATTGAATATCATCGCAATTCATTCACTCATTCCTGAAAACCTAGCTATCGCTGTAATCTGCTGACAAATTTAGAATCAATCTGGCTTGAATAAAAAGATGCACGTGAGCTGAGTGAGCACTTCGCTTGCAATGTAGACCAAATGCAGCCGCTGTCACCGCTTTTGTCTCAGATTCATCACAATAATGCATTAAGTTTTTCGAATATATTTTTACAATTAAACGAAAATTCAATTGAAATTTTAAGAACAAAATTAACAACAAACTGATTCGAATGACATTCAATTCAAAATAAACAGATATGTTTAAAGTTGATGTTACATCAATATACTTGATAAAATAACAAGAAACATGATCATTTTATCAATACATTTAATATTCTATCGAACAAATCTAAGTCTATTAAATTTCCACTAGACGCCGAAGCGAAGAGCGCCTTGGCGGCTAGTCAACAATAACAATAATTAAGATTTTTTTTTACTTTTCCCCACACACCACTGTGTGTGGTAAAGGTATTGCGATCGGTCCAAAAAATTCAAAACGTTCGGAATAAGTTTCCTATGCGTTTTGAACCTAGAAAAAACGATTGCAACCATTCCCGGAGCAATTTTTTGTCCGTGTGTGGTACGTTGTCCGTTGTACGTTGTCCGTTGTACGCAAAAATTTGTTAACACGATAACTCAAAAAATTGATTTAAGAATTGATCAAAAATTTATACACGCATTCAGCCCAATCGGATAATTTTTTCGAATAGCTCTAGTGGAGTCGAATGGAAAAATGGGCTGTTTTTCAATATAATTAAGAAAATGTTGAATGGGGACTATGACTATTTCGCATTGTATCATTATGAATCTTTCATAATATTATTTTCTTATGAACAAAATAAGCTATGCAAAATTTCAAGTCATTCCAATGAGATTCAGGACTACCTCCCCTCTAAAATTTTCGATTTACGGGGTCTTTCCGAGGTCAAAACGAAAGATTTGTATGGCGACTATCTTAAGTTTACATTGTAACGAATTGGAACTTTCAGAATATTATTTTTTTATGAAATAAATCAGTCACACAAAATTTCAAGTCATTCCGATGAGATATAGGACTACCTCCCCTGCAAAATTTTCGATTTTTAGGCTCTCCCTCCGGGGTTCGAAACGAAAAATTTGTATGGCGAATATCTTAAGTTCACATTGTATCGAATTGAAACTTTCAGGATATTATTTTTTCATGAATAAAATGAGTCGTGCAAAATTTCAAGAAAACGTTCTATCGTGGAAAAACTACAATTAATTCGATTTGATTGAAAATTTGCGAAAATGTATTTGGTCAAATTTCAATGACGCAGACATCGACTTAAAATTAAAAATTTTCCGTGATAATATTTTAAATTCAGTCACACTAAATATGTGCAAATTAATAACGTATCCAAGCCAAAAAAGTGGTTCGACCAAGAGCTAAGTGAAATGAAAAAAGAAAAAAATGAATAAATATGAAAATTGGTCAACAAATAAATGTGATAGCCATTGGCAGGAATATATAATCGTAAGAAATACATACAATAAATTAATCAAATTGAAAAAAAGTGAACACACAAAAAATCAAATTGTCAATGCTAGTAATAATCAAAAGCAAATGTAGAAATGTCTCAATAATTTGATATCGAATAAAAATCACACTGCAAGCGATGAGATTGTGTTCGACGACGGGGCATACACAGACCCTAGTGTGATAAGTGAAAAATTCAACCGATATTTCATTGAAAGCATCATCGATTTGAACAGAAGCATACCACGACCGACGATAAATGCGAATAATTTCCTCGAGCAAAGTCAGCATGTATTCAAATTCGAATTAACATCTATCGAACAAATCACCGAAATCGCCAAACGACTCACCATAAAAGTAAATAAATCAGATTGCTGTAACTCACAAGTTTGGTATGATTCGATCGATCACATCGGTCATTTTCTAACGAAAACTATCAACGAGTCGCTCTGTGTGGGCTATTTTCCAAACGCTTGGAAAACTTCAACCGTGGTACCAATACCGAAAATAGCCAACACAAAAAAAGCATCGGAACATAGAGGTATAAACATGCTTCCAATCGAAGAGAAAATCGCTGAAATCATAGTCAAAGAGCAACTAGTCGAATACATCGAATCAAACGCACTACTGCCTCCATACCAATCTGCATTTCGCACAAACCATTCGTGTGAATCGACGTTAAATTACGTAATTAGTGACTGGAAGATAGCCATGGATAACGGATTATACGTGTTGATTGTTTTCCTTGATCTTAAACGAGCCTTCGAAACAGTTGAAAGGGAAATAATGATGATGAAATTACAATCGATTGGTATAAATGGAATAGAATTGAGCTGGTTCGCGAGCTATCTGACCAGAAGAAAGCAGCAAACAAAATATAAAAACAACGTTTCGTCAGATGATGAAGTGCCGATAGGACTTCCTCAAGGTTCCACACTTGGGGTCGTACTATTTAACATATACATCGACTCAATAACGAAAGTGACACAAAATGGAGAGATCGTGCTGTTTGCAGACGATACCGCTTTAGTGACCAAACATAAGAATATCGAAGCAGCGATAAACAACATGAATTATGACTTGGAAAAAATAAATGACTGGTTGAAATTAAACAAATTAATGTTGAATACGAAAAAAACTAAGCATATGATACTAACAAAATGTGATATTAGCGATTTATTCTTGCCTAATGTAAAAATAGAGAATGAAACGATTGAAAGAGTAAATTATTTTAAGTATTTGGGTATAACCATAGAAAACAAATTAAGTTTAAATTATTCAATGAACTCCCAGTGGATATTAAGGAATTGGAATCATTAAGTATTATTAAAAAGAAATGTAAAAAATATATTGTATAATGGAAAATTATGAGATAATATAAATTGAAAAACTTGTAAATCTTGTACAAACACAAAGAGCTCACGCTACTTCAATAAATAAATAAAAATAAATAAACATTTTTGTTCGTTATGATGAAACATCCCGTTATCCTGATAATCTTCGCATAAACTTCATTCCACGTACTGAATTTGATACTCGAGCATTTAAATTCTCAGCAATTCAATTTTGGAATAGTATACCGGTTGAAATTAGAAATTCTAAATCTTTAATTACGTTCAAAATAACCTAATGCATCTGCTACGTTCTAAACAATAAATTATTCTACAAGTCTTTTTCGCGGATACTCGGATCATTGCTATAAGATTTTTTATTCAATTAACTTCAACGTAGTTTAAGTTTGTTTTATTCTTTTATTTGACTCTTCTGAATAATTCTTAACGTAAATTAACTAAAAAAATCAAATCATTGTATTTCCTTTGATTCTCCTGAATCAGGCCGGCTTTTACCATGGTTTTCCGGAACCAATTTCGATATGCAAGCTTCACTTTCTTATTATCCCTCTTCTGGCTGTATTCTCTTTGCAAAAGACGCACCATGGCCGGAATTTATGCTGTCGTGGGACTTTGTCCAGCATGTTCTCAGCTTGCTGTACACATATTGGCATAAATATAGGCTTCGTAACAAATAAATAAATAAATAAATAAAATTATATAATAACTGATTGTACTGACTTACTGATTAATTGTTCATAAAAAACTGTTCTTTCTAAAATCTTTAGGGTAGAGCTAAGGAGATTTTACTATTTGCAAATGCTAAATCATTCGGATATTTCGAATGCATTTGCACATAATTTGTGTTTAAAATGATATATTCGCGTTCACAATCACCTATTTGCACTCAAAGTGTCGTATTCGCTTCATCTTCATAACAAAAATAAATGGTCTTACGTACGAAAAACTAGCTTTTCCACACATTTCCCGAAATTGATCGGGTTTACGGGTTTCGAAAATTTTGCAGGGGAAGTAGTCCTTAATCTCATCGGAATGACTTGAAATTTTGTATGACTTATTTTGTTCATAACAAATTAATATTCTGAAAGTTTCATAATGATACAATGCGAACTATATAAAGTCCCCATACAATTTTTTCTTAATTATATTGAAAAACAGCCCATTTTTCCATTCGACTCCACTAGAGCTATGCGAAAAAAGCAACGGGAGTGTCTCAGAACCAACTCAAGAGTTTTATTGATGTTCTTAAGGCTTTTATTAATATTGTAGAACTTCTTGGCCTTGCGAATTTTCTCAAGGGGCGAAAGATGTGTTGTGAAATTTTCAACAATGTCTTCAGTGAATCTGAGCGAAATATAATAATAATAATGAATGCTTGGACGAAAATTCTCAGCGGGAAGTTATGCAAAAAACAATCGAAGAATTGCATCGACAAAAGGAAGATTTGCGCGAAAACATTGAGAGTAGAAAACAACGGTTGATGTCAGAAATTCACAAATCAAAATGAATACCTAGATGTTACCATTGCCGTGGTATACATACACTACATAGGTGCGAATCATTTGTCAAAATGAACGTGTATAATCGCCGATCACGCATTCGTGAACTCGGCTTATGCGAAAATTGTTTCATGCCTGACACAAAATTCGGTGGTCAACGATGCAAATACGGTCCGTGTCGTCGTTGCAACAGAGGCAAGAAACACAACCGTCTACTCTGTTACGCTTAAGTTGGTGCGACAAAACAAACACTCATCATGAGTCAAATTCTAAGAACCAATAAAATCCATAAACAGTAAAAACTAAAGTCAGTTGAACAGTAACGAGCCGAGTGTGCTATGAAAAATTGAACGAAAATGCGAATGCGAAATCGAATAGGAGCGAGAGCGAAAAAACAAACTACAAGAAACGGAAAATTAGCGACATGCTCGGACATGAAAATGAATGTGATTTGTGTGCTAGACCAGTTGACGACAAACACTTATAGAGAACAGACGTTGATCTCAATACAGATCAAATATTTACGGTTATTTTACCATATTCTATCATTGTTTTCACATTAAAAAATCACAAACAAAATAAAATGAGCGAATACACCAATTTTGAGGAATTGACAAAGGCATCTCACATAGACATAACAGAGCGAATAAAAACACTGCGTGATAATCATACTAAATTCATATTGGAGCATCAAGCAGTTGTAGATAAACTAAATGATAACGAGACAGAAGAACAATTTAAATTTTTTTATAAAGTAGAAGAAAAGCAGCGAGAAACGGTAATAAAATTGAGAGAAAGATTGAGCTCCATAGAAAATGAAGAAAAAGAAAGAGAAGAGCGAAAAATCAAAGAAAATGCGCATCTTAAAGAAGAAGAAGAACGAAAAAGTCAAGAACGAGTTGACGAAAACCCTAACAGTGTTGCGAACATAATCATGCAAAACCAAATCAGTGCGACACAAGAAAATGCTCAACAAAATGAACATACGCTCATGAGAACTATTCAATTACAACAACGTGCGATCAACGAATTGACTAATATGAGAGCAAATCAATGCAATGCGAATACAGACTTGCGATTGGATCGAATCAAAGTGCCAGGATTCTCCGGTGACTATGCAGCATGGAACGAATAGAAGGAAGTGTATGAAAGCCCAGTACATCACAAACAGGGAATTTCAAATACAGAAAAATTATATTACCTAAAAAGATCAGTAGCTGGCAGAGCGAGCGATATCATCAGTGGATGGCAAATTACGGGCGAAAATTACGATGAAGCATATCAATTGTTGGTACGAACATTCAACAAAACTTACGGAATTGTAATTGCACACTTGGATGAGCTATTGCAGCAAGAAGCAGCGCGAACAGAGACTGCAGAATCTCTACGAAAATTTATTGACACTACAAATCGAGTTGCACATCAATTGCGAGTAATGAATCGTCCAACGGAAGCTTGGAATGATATTTTTGTCCACGTATTAGTATCAAATATGCCACCACGCACAAAACAAAATTGGGGAACCGTAAAGGATTTACAAGAAATGCCTACATTCAACGAGGTTATTGATTTCCTGGAAAAACGTCATCGAGGATTGACTAACGTCTCACAACAGTCTTCACAAACGAGAAATAGCCCAGTGACTACGAATGGCGGCGCGATTCCAAAGATTATGAACAGGAACACAAATAGCACGAATAACTCATACAATGCGAAGAAAGATAAGCAGCAACAACCGAGCTGTCACAATTGCAAAAGGCCACATCCAATGTATCGATGCGCACAGTCTTTAAACCCAGCAGTACGATCAACTAAATACCACATGAAGCGTGTTTTGAACACTCAATGTTTTGCTTATGAGCGATATCGAACACTTTTAGACAAGATATCGGCGGTACTTAACAGCAGACCATTGGTGCCACTGTCGAGCGATCCAAACGATTTGAATTACCTCACTCCAGCTCATGTGCACACGGGTGATCGAATAATTTATCCAATTGCGCAGAAAGTCGATCAAGGCCCAATCAGTCGAATTAAACAAAATCACATCATTGAGAAGATTCATCAAGACTTTTGGAATAGCTGGAGGAAAGACTACTTGGGAACATTGCAAAACAGGCGCAAATGCAATCGAAAGTGCGAAAACATGAATGTCAGCGATTTCGTACTGGTGAAAGAAGACAATGTGGTGCCAGGAATGTGGGCGACAGCGCGAAAAATTGAAACGTACCCAGGCAAGGATGGTATTGTGCGAAAAGTGAAAATTCGAACGCCCAGAACAGATTTAGAGCGACCAATACAGAAATAAGTGAGATTACTGATGAAGATGCCATGAGCGAACACGAACCATCTCTAGAAGAAGTCAATAGGATATATCGCCCAGTTGAATACAGTGAGCTAACAGAGTCAGACGCATTTATATTCATCAAGCGGACGATGCAAAATTGAATTTCGACACTTGGCTTGTCAGCAGCGCCCTTTGCACCATTCGTCTGTGGATGGTAAACACTTTTTCCGCTTCTCCAAACAATGAAATCAAAGATGCGGAGCCTGTCAAACTCGCTGTTTGAAGAAGGGGAAGGCGGGGAAGGTGTGAAATGTTGCAGCGTTTAGTACAGTCGATAAGGTAAAGATGGCGCGGTCCAACGACATTCACTACCTCTTTACTTAGGAGAAAATACAAAGCATCGTCCGCTTGGTTATTATTGTATATTTTTTCGAATGGAAAAAAATCGATTTTTTGGAGCCTGAAATGCGTAAAAAACTCATTTCCAACATTTTGAATTTTCTCGAACCAATCGAAATACTACAGTGATATGCGCAGAAAAGTAAGCTTGTTCATTAGCAACAGAATACTTGTGTATAATTAAGTACACGCACAATACAAATTAAATTTTCGGTACGTTATTTATGTATTTTTGAAAGTCATATTATTGTATTTGAACTCGGGAATTCGAATTAAAATTTCTAATTTGAATTCAAAAAATCTTGTTGTCAAGTTTAAACACATTTCCAAGAGTATATAAAGATCGAGCTTGTCTGGTACAGTCAGAATATTGTAACATATTCTTTAAAATACATATATCACAATGCTTTTCTTGATCCTTATCACCTTTTCTGTGGCTTTTTCATCTGCCGTAAGTAGTTATTTTTCAATCTCATTTCCAGTGTTTAAGTGAAAAACAGAATTATTTGAAAAAAAAATCTCTCCAATGAAATTAGAACTTGGCGACTTCACGTGATCAACATCGAAAATTGCAAATTCAAGACTTGATTTCAGAATTTGTGTATAATTGTGATAATTATGATGAAGATCCATTTAGTCTTATTCCAATGGATGACTTTTACAAAATGCAGTTGCAATCACAATCAGAACATTTTCTGGAAGCTAGCTCGAAAGTGACGGGTGTGTCTCAGAGCCATCTCAAGAGTTTTACTAATGTTTTTAAAGGGTTTCTTAAAACGGCGGAACCCCTTGCGAATTTTCTCGAGGGTCAAAAATTATGTTGTGGAATTTTCAACGATGTCTTCAGTGCATATATTGGAAAATTTGGATTGGATACAGAGGCAGATGTTAGGCCATGGAATACACGACGAGTGCATGTATATGATAAATTTTTTCAAATTGCACGAAAGTTTGGAAACTCAAAAACAATATTTTCTGATGCTCTGCCAAAGTTTCATGAATCACTGTCTGATATAGAAAGTTTAACAGCGAGCAACAAAAAAACATCGGAAAGAACGGCAGCGATTAAAGAGCTAAATACGACTTTAGAAGATTTCAATAGAAATACTGCGGCAGAAATAGTGGCTCTCGCCAAAGGCTTTCTTGAAATCATGGCCGAAAGTGATGAAATATGTCCAGGTGTCATTGATCACTTCAATCAATTGCAAACACAACGTCGTAGAATCCAAGAACAGCAACAAGAGCAACAACTACTACAACAACAACAGCACTAACTTGCAGCATTATAACAATTTGTCATTGAATAATTCTTCTGAGCTTTGTTGAGTAAGATGAAGCAATGAAATTAATTGTTCTGATCATATGTCAATAAAATTGAAATATTGAAAATGAAAACTGCTGTGTCTGTTTATTACTATTGCTACTGTTTTTTCAAATTATGTGAGAAATGGGTGTCATTTTTAAAATACGACCACAAATTATGGAAGTATATTGCCATTATGAACTGAAAATATACAATTGTTTCAAATCTTCATATCAATATCTTTTTTGCACACTGGACAATGAACCACACACGTGGACAAAAATTTGGTCTCAAAATGACCGCAATAAATTTTTGTGGAGAATGAAATGCATAGATGCATAGAAAAGTAATTTTCAAGGATTTGAAACAAAAGTGTGCGGTTCACTCAGAAACACGCGCAATGTCTTATCATTTGAATCAGAAATTCAAATTAAAATTGCTGACAAATATGTGAATATTTATCGACTTTGAAAAGTGTGCAGGGGTTTGAGTGTCCTTCAAAAATATCAACTAATGATTTCAGATAGAGCTTGCGCAATGTTCCAATGAGATGATTGTCTTCTTCTCTGTTTTCGATAAAATGATCTTCATTTATTGGAGTAAATGCTCTGTTGTCTGTGCATTTTAAGTCGTTTGTCAATGAATTTTAAATAACATCTGTTCCATTGACATATGTTATTAGTGTAGCTGATATTTGGGGATTGAACGAAATGTTATCTGTTATCTGCTCAAGATTACTGTTTATATTTTTTAATTACAATCTTCACCTATGCAGCAATCAAAGAGTAGGTCACTTAATGACTTTCATGATAAGGTGAATCGCAGAATCAAAACTTAAGAATTATGATAAAACATTTGAAAATCGAACATTTTTATATATTGTAAACATTTCTCTTTTCTGTGTTTAGAATATGTCGACCCTGCATTTTGCTATAAACCATATATGCATACGTATTTATTGTCGTCATGATGATTCTTATTGTTTAATCGATTCCGAGCTTTGGCTGCAACTCATCTCTGTATTCCTATTAATATTAACATTCGATTTGAGAAGATATGGGTTGATCAAATTTAAATTGACGCTGTATTATAACATTATTGCGATCATGTTCTGCATTAATAATAATAGCTAATTATATGAAGAATTTTACTTGGTTAGATGGATAGGATTATGATTTGATTTTATCAATTACGAATTTTTATTTTTATTTTGCCGCACACACCACTGTGTGTGGTAAAAGTGATGCGATCGGTCCAATTAATTCAAAACGCTCGGAATAAGTTTTCTATGCGTTTTGAACCTAGAAAAAACGATTGCAACCATTCCCGGAGCAATTTTTTGTCCGTGTGTGGTACGTTGTCCGTTTTCCGTTGTACGCAAAAATTTGTTAACACGATAACTCAAAAAATTGAGATTAGAATTGATCAAAAATTTACACACACATTGATCTTCATTAGGAAAAGAAACCCATTAATTTTAAGCCAAATCGGATAATTTTTTCGGGTAGCTCTACTGGAGTCGAATCAAATAAATGGTCTTACGTACGTAAAACTAACTTTTCCGCACATTTCCCGAAATTGTTCGGGCTTATGCATTTTTCATTTATTGCTACTCATTTGTATTGGATTTATGTTTATTTCTTATCGAATCATCATGCAACTTTGAGAATAAATCAGCCCAACGTATTGCCAATTTATTTCATTGATAGAACATGTTCTGCAGTCTCATAAGAGATAAAAAATATGCGATATATACGTATTTCATATCTCGGGAAATTCTTGTTCATGAAATATCCAAATGAAGATTTTAGCCAAAATTCACACATTCAACACACATACAAGGGGTGTAAGTGTCCTAAATGCAAATAAAATTTGATCATTTAGAATAGAAACGAAATTGAGCAATGATCTGAGGTTACAATCTATGCAAAATTTGTGTAAGAACTTTACCAAACTTATATGCATTGTAAAAGAATTACTTTTCTTCAACAATTTTCTTTAAAAACGCAAGCAGTTCAACATGCAAACTCTCTTAGATAGTCTATTTGCGTTAAAATCCAACCAAGAAACAAAAGTGTTGAAATGAAGGGCATGAGAAGGGTTTATATCGAAAAATGTACGAATAAAATTATGGATTGAAAAAAACCTCACGAAATTTACCTTAAACCACTTTTAACTAACAAAAATATACAAAATAAGTGTGATTTCGTGACGTCTTTTATTCGTATATTTTTACTCTTCTCACACACCACTGTTACAAACAGTAGTAAAAAACGTATTGTGATTGGTCAAAAAAATTCAAAATGCCCGAGATGAGTTTTCTATGCGTTTTGAACCTAGAAAAAACGATTACAACCATTCCCGGTGAATTTTTTTGTCCGCGTGTGGTACGAATTAGTAGAAATTTACACACACATTGGCCTTCATTAGGAATAGAAACCTATCAATGTTCAACCTAATCGGATAACTTTTTCGGGAAGCTCTAGTGGAGTCGAATCAAACAATGGTTAATAATTCCCGTCTCGCTTTTAATGAGTTTAAACCAAATACCAATATATTCGCAAACATGGCACGGCTGATTCGTAGTATTAATTCTATTCTCAAATCTGATCGTAATGACTTAAAATTTGTTGTGAAATATTTTCATAGTTACGAAAAGATACGATAAGAAATAAACATAACCTGTGAACCCGAACACTGTCGGGAAATGTGCGGAAAAGTTGGTTTTATTTTCTCTTATATTACAATATACACAATACAATACAATATACACGGCTCGCTTGCTGCAAATATTCTGATGCTCTGCCAAGGCTCCATGAAACAATGTCTTATATAGAGACTTTTACAGCGATGACATCACAACGAAGCGCAGCGATTGAAGAGTTCAATACGGCCATAAAAAAATTTAATACAAGCAATGTGAAAGAAGTTATAAATCTTGCCAATGGTGCAAAGGGAATCATGACAGAAAGTAAAGAAATCTGTCCAGCTGTCAGAGACCACTTCAATCTTTTGCGTCAGCAGCATGGGCTGCACCACCATCACCAAGAACAGCAACCATTTGCAGCATAGTAGTAAAACACAGAATAATACTTTGAAAGCTTAGAAAATGTTCTGATCATGTGTGAATAAATTTGAAATAGCAAAAATCACAATTGTCGCGTATGTTTATGACTATTGCTGTTATTTTTTTCATTTGGCGACAGATAAGCGTATATTCTCAGTTTGTATGAATGAATATTCATGTCCAGTGCAACGCAATTCTGTTTGATTACAAGTGGAAACTCATTTCCAACATTTTGAATTTTCTCGAACCAGTCGAAATACTACAGTGATATGCGCAGAAAAGTAAGCTTGTTCATTAGCAACAGAATACTTGTGTATAATTAGGTACACGCACAATACAAATTACATTTGCAGTACGTTATTTATGTATTTTTGAAAGTCATATTTTTGTTTTTGAACTCGGGAATTCGAATTGAAATTTCTAATTTGAATTCAAAAAAATTTGTTGTCAAGTTTAAACACATTTCCAAGAGTATATAAAGATCGAGCTTGTCTGGTACAGTCAGAATATTGTAACATATTCTTTAAAAACATATATCACAATGCTTTTCTTGATCCTTATAACCTTTTCTGTGGCTTTTTCATCTGCCGTAAGTAGTTATTTTTCAATCTCATTTCCAGTGTTTAAGTTAAAAACAGAATTATTCAAAAAAAAATCTCTCCAATGAAATTAGAACTTGCCGATTACACGTGATCAACATCGAAAACTGCAAATTCAAGACTTGATTTCAGAATTTGTGTATAATTGTGATAATTATGATGAAGATCCATTTAATATTATTCCAATGGATGACTCTTACAAAATGCAGTTGCAATCACAATCAGAACATTTTCTGGGAGTTAGCTCGAAAGTGACGGGAGTTTCTCAGAACCAACTCAAGAGTTTTACTAATGTTCTTAAAGGGTTTCTTAAAACGGTGGAACCCCTTGCGAATTTTCTCAAAGAGCATAAAGAGTGTTGTGACATTTTCAACAATGTCTTCAGTATCTATATTGAAGAATTTGGATTGGATACAGAGGCAGATGTTAGGCCATGGAATACACGACGAGTGCATGAATATGATGAATTTTTTCAAATTGCACGAAAGTTTGGAAACTCAAAAAAAATATATTCTGATGCTCTGCCAAAGTTTCATGAATCACTGTCTCATATAGAAACTTTAACAGCGAGCAAAAGAAAAACATCGGAAAGAAAGGCAGCGATTGAAGAGTTAAATACGACTTTAGAAAATTTCAATAGAAATACTAAGAGAGAAATAGTGTCTTTTGCCAAAGGCTTTCATGAAATCATGGCTAAAAGTGAGGAAATATGTCCAAATGTCGAAGAACACTTCAATCAATTGCAAATACAACGTCGTAGAATTCAAGAACAGCAACAGCTACTACAATTACTACAACAACAATATCACTAACTTGCAGCATTATAACAATTTGTCACAGAATAGTCATTTTGAGCTTTGTTGAGGAAGATGAAGCAATGAAATTAAATTTTCTGATCATATGTCAATAAAATTGAAATATTGAAAATGAAAACTGCTGTGTCTGTTTATTACTATTGCTACTGTTTTTTCAAATTATGTGAGAAATGGGTGTCATTTTTAAAATACGACCACAAATTATGGAAGTATATTGCCATTATGAACTGAAAATATACAAATGTTTCAAATCCTCATATTAATACCTTTTTTGCACAATGGACAATGAACCACACACGTGGACAAACATTTGGTCTCGAAATGACCGCAATAAATTTTTGTGGAGAATGAAATGCATAGATGCATAGAAAAGTTATTTTCAAGGATTTGAAACAAAAGTGTGCGGTTCACTCAGATACACGCGCAATTTATTATCATTTGATTCAGAAACTCAAATTAAAATTGCTCACAAATATGTGAATATTTATCGACTTTGAAAAGTGTGCAGGGGTTTGAGTTTCCTTCAAAAATATCAGCTATTGATTTCAGATAGAGCTTGCGCAACGTTACAGTGAGATGATTGAATTCTTCTCTGTTTTCGATAAAATGATCTTCATGTATTGGAGTAAATTCTCTGTTGAGATCCAAATTGACACTTAATTTTTCCAATAGTTTGTTGAACTGAATCATTGAGAGTGTGTGAAGAGTTTGATTATGTGCATTTTAAGTCGTTTGTCAATGAATTTTAAATAACATCTGTTCCATTGACATATGTTATTAGTTTGCAGTATTGGAACGATATTGGGGCGATTGAACGAAATGTTATCTGTTACTCCTCACAAGCGAACCGTGCTTGTATGGGATTGGCGAGCTATTCGAGAGTATGCCAATTGACTGCGCCATCTTATTTTACATCGGTGAACTCAATTTAGATCCATTTTAATACGAACAAAATTATTTTTCTCCGTTTATGTTCATTGCTTTGTCTACACGCTGCTATGCATACGTAAAGAAAATTACGATTGAAATATCACATCATTACTACTGCCCAATAGATGGCGCTGGAGAATAGATATGATTAAAATGTCTTAAATAGCACGGTCCCCTTGTCTCCACAAGACAACCGTACCGTGCTATTTGAGACATTTTAATCATATCTATTCTCCAGCGCCATCTTTTGAGCAGTAGTACTGATGTGATATTTTAATCGTTTCAATGACTCATTTGTTTTTATTATTTGTGTCAATAAAAATTTTGTTCGTATTGCAATGGATCTAAATTGAGTTCATCGATGTAAAATAAGATGGCGCGGTCAATTGGCATACACTCGAATAGCTCTCCAATCCAATACAAGCACGGACCCCTTGCCTCAAGATGAACTGTTCATATATTCTAATTACAATCTTCACCTTCGCAGCAAGCAAAGAGAAGGTCACTGAATGACTTTCATTATAAGGTGAATCGCAAGATACAAAACTTAAGAATTATGATGAAACATTGGAAATCGAACATTGTTATATATTATAAACATTTTTCTTCTCTGTGCTTAGAATATGTCGACCCTGAAATTTGCTATAAATGATCAACCATATATGCACAGAAAACAAAATGGTATTGCAAAAACCATTTTAACACTATATATGATTTTAATTTAGTTCGATATGATTTATCTTATTTTCTATTTTTTCATGGTGTTATTTCAAAATATTCCTTTAAAATAATTATTATTAATATAACACCATGAGAAAATAGAAAAATAAGATAAATCATATCAAACTAAATTTAAAACCATATATAGTGTTAAAGTGGTTTTTGCAATACCATTTTGTTTTCTGTGTGCATACGTATATACTTGTATTGTCGTCATGATGATTCTAATTGTTTAATCGATTCCGAGCATTGGCTGCAACTCATCTCTGTATTCCTATTAATATTAACATTCGATTTGAAAAGATATGGGTTGATCAAATTTAAATGGACACTGTATTATAAGATTATTGCGATCATGTTCTGCATCAATAAAAATAGCTAAATATATAGAGAATTTCACTTGGTTAGATGGATTTGATTATGATTTCATTTTATCAATGACGAATTTTTATTTTTTATTAAGTCATTCAAATAAATGTCTTGAGAAATGAAATCATCGATAAGGATTGGAATCCATTCATTTGCGATGTACGAGTAAAATAATAATGAAAATAACTTCTAAACACAGATAAAATATGCGCCAGAGAATAAATATTATAGATGCAAAATCGCTCTGTTTCACATGTTTTTTCTGATGCATGTGTCATTGCGGTCACTTCATGTATTTAGTATGACAGATTTAATGACAGAAGAAAAAACAAACAATGAATGAGGTGTGAAACTTCCATGCAACTTCAACAATTTTTGATACTTTTTCTGGTGTTCATATCTATTGACTAGATCGAGATGAGAGTATGACATTTGAAATTACACAAACATATTTTCCTCTCGATCTATATATGATAGTTTTATGATTTGAATCAGTGATCCCTAAATTTGGAAATGGATTTGATTCGATAATATTTAGAAAACTTTGAAAATTTCGTAAAATTCGCTGGAGTCATGCGCCGTGATCAGTGGGAAAACAGAATCCGAAATGAGACGATTCGGGGGGTTTTAAACGTCGATTCGATAGGAAAGCAAGCAAGAAAATCCAGACTTAGATGGTTTGGTAATGTTAAACGGATGGGAGAAGAGCGATTATCGAAATGGATTCTATTCGCCGAAGCTGATGGGCCGAGAGGTAGGGGTAGACCACGAAGAAGTTATTTAGATTCGGTTAAATATGATTTGAATGTGAGGGAATATGAATGGTGTGATGAAATTCAAACCTTGGCTCTCGATCGGGGTTTGTGGAGAGGTATTGTTAGGGTATAGTTTTGCGTTTTGGGATATCGTAATAAATTTTGTTTATGATGATAATTATTATGATGAATTTTGTTATTAGAATTGGATGCTATATAATAGTGTCATGTTTTATATTATTATATAAAATAAATTTATATTTTTTTTTGTAATAATTATCATGTTTTTATTATCTTAACAGTTTGGTAGATAAGTATTTGTCCTAACTAAGAAAAAAACATGTTTTTTGCAAAATTAATTTTTATTATTCAACATAGTTGTCTTTGAGGGCGATACAGCGATTATAGCGATCTTCCAACTTTTCTAGTACTCCTTCGGTTTTGCCTCAAAATAGGCTTCAGTTTCGGCGATTAGTGTTGAATTTCTTTTGAAGAGCATTCTCTTGAGGTCTGCGAACAGGAAATAGTCGCTGGGGGCCAAATCTGGAGAATACGGTGGGTGGGGAAGCAATTCGAAGCCCAATTCATGCAATTTTGTCATCGTTTCCAGTGATCAACACGTTGTTGTTTTTGGTCGATTGTGAGCTCACGCGGCACCCACTTTGCACATGCTTCCGCATGTCCAAATATTCGTGAATAATCTGATGTACACGTTCCTTTGATATCTTCAGAGTGTCGGCTATCTCGCTCAAATTCACTTTACGGTCATTCAAAATTATTTTGTGGATTTTTTTGACGTTTCCTGGTGTAACCACCTCTTTTGGGAGTCCACTGCGTTGTGCATCGTCTGTGTCTGCACAACCACGTTTAAATTCACGAAACCAATATTTTATAGTTGATTCTGCTGGTGCAGAGTCCGGGTAACATTTATCAAACCATTGTTTGGTTTGCACAGTATTTTTTCCCATCAAAAAGCAGTGATCAATCAACACACGAAATCCGTTTTTAACCATGTTTTTTTCAATAACAAAAGTGGCTTCACTCAAAACGCAATAACTCACGAAATAATCGTCCGATTGTCAAATTTTGACACGAATCGTTTGAAGGTTGGTACTAACTGAGAACCATGGATTTAATACTACTAACGCCATGTATATGTCAGGACAGAGACTTATCTACCGATCTGTTATCATAATAAAATCGTAATAATGTTATCAGAGCTTGTCAAGTCATTAGGATGAGATCCAATTTCAAGTCATTAAATTTAACATTTTGGTTATGTATTACTTTCGTTAAAAAGTAAATGCGCATACAAATTGATGAAAAAAACACAGATTAGAAAATCTCAAACACTTCAAGCAATTTATTGACAAAATTTGAATTTTGACACCGAAAATCGAAAATGTTGCAGGGGAGGTAGTCCTAAATCTTATCGGACTTGAAATTTTGCATAACTTATTTTGTTCATAAAAAATTAATATTCTGAAAGTTTCATAATGATACAATGCGAACTAGATATAGTCCCCATACAAATTTTTCTTATTTATATTGAAAAACAGTCCATTTATCGATTCGGCTCACCTAAAGCTACCCTACGAAAAAATTATCCGATAAGGCTGAAAATTAGAAGGTTTCTATTCCTTATGAAGACTTATGTGTTTGTAAATTTTTGATCGATTTTAATCTCAATTTTTTGAGTTATCGTGTTAACAAATTTTTGCGTACAACGGACAACGGACAACGGAAAACGGACAACGTACCACACACGGACAAAAAATTACTCCGGGAATGGTTGCAATCGTTTTTATGTATTATTATATATTATTTCAAACTTATTCCAACGGGACGTTACTATTTGAGACATTTTAATGATATCTATTCTTCAGCGCCATCTATTGGGCAGTAGTATTGATGTGATATTTCAATCGATTCAATGACTCATTTGTTTTTATTATTTGTGTCAATAAAAATTTTGTTCGTATTACAATGGATCTAAATTGAGTTCACCTATGTCAAATAAGATGGCGCGGTCAATTGACATACTCTCGAATAGTTCTCAATTTCCATATTAGCACGATCCGCTTGACTTATTCCGAGCGTTTTGAATTTTTTGGACCGATCGCAATACCTTTACCACAAATAGTGGTTTGTGCGGAAAAGTAACAACAGCAATAGTGAAAATAGAAACGATAGATTTGATCTTTGCGTGACTCATTTGTTTCATAAAAAAATAATATTCTGAACGGTTCATTATGATACAATACGAACTAGACATAGTCCCCATACAAATTTGTCTTAATTATATTGAAAAACAGCCCATTTTTTGATTCGACTCAACAAGAGCTACCCGAAAAAATTATCTGATTAGGCTGAAAATTAATAAGTTTCTTTTCCTAATGAAGACCAATGTGTGTGTAAATTTTTGATCAATTCTAATCTCAATTTTTTGAGTTATCGTGTTAACAAATTTTTGCGTACAACGGAAAACGGACAACGTACCACACACGGACAAAAAATTGCTCCGGGAATGGTTGCAATCGTTTTTTCTAGGCTCAAAACGCATAGAAAACCTATTCTGGGCGTTTTGATTTTTTTGGACCGATCGCAATACCTTTACCACACACAGTGGTGTGTGCGGAAAAGTAATATGTAACAATTTACTGACTGACTGTACCGAACAAACCCGATTTATAAATCTTTGGAGATATGATTAAACTCGAACATTCGTGTTCTAATTAGAAATTCCAATTCGAATTCCTCACTCAAAATGTATATGACAACCTCTACACGTGTACCACTGTTGTGAATATGTCAATTCAAGAAATCGAACTTGGGTACACGCGCAACACACATTATATTTGCCGTTCTTAATTTATTCAATTTTCAGTACGCGTTGAAATATCGTTTTCAAGAATTCAAAATATATTATTTTCCTGAGAAATAATTTCTAGAAATTATTTCCAAAATATTGATATTAATTGGGAAATTTTTTTTAGGAATGTTTTGAACTAAATAAGAAATGGTTATATGGTGTTTTTTGCAAATCTACAAAATAAAAATGATTCCTCCTAAATCCCTTAATCGATTTCGATCAAATTTTTGTCACAAATACTTTGACCCATGAACTAACTCACCATTAGGTTTTTAGGGCCATCGTGGTGGCGCATCCCAGATTTTCAGGCGGTACGAAAAAACACTATTTTTGCAATATATGTTCGAAATGGGTATCATTTGAAATGTCTCGGACCATAATGGTCCATCATGGTCATGATGAAATGCGATTTAACATTTTTACCAAATCGCATCTCACTTTGATGGCCAACCAATTCGATAATTCGATATCGAAAGTTTGATACTTTAACTTGGTCTTAAACATAGTTTTCGCAGACATCCTGTCACAAATTATTGAATATCATCGCAATTCATTCACTCATTCCTGAAAAACTAGCTATCTCTGTAATCTGCTGACAAATTTAGAATCAATCTGGCTTGAATAAAAAGATGCACGTGAGCTGAGCACTTCGCTTGCAATGTAGACCAAATGCAGCCGCTGTCACCGCTTTTGTCTCAAATTCATCACAATAATGCATTAAGTTTTTCGAATATATTTTTACAATTAAACGAAAATTCAATTGAAATTTTAAGAACAAAATTAACAACAAACTGATTCGAATGACATTCAATTCAAAATAAACAGATATGTTTAAAGTTGTTGTTACATCAATATACTTGATAAAATAACAAGAAACATGATCATTTTCTCAATACATTTAATATTCCATCGAACAAATCTAAATCTATTAAATCTCCACTAGACGCCGAAGCGAAGAGCGCCTTGGCGGCTAGTGAACAATAACAACAATTAAGATTTTTTTTTATTTTTCCGCACACACCACTGTGTGTGGAGAAGGTATTGCGATCGGTCCAAAAAATTCAAAATGCTCGGAATAAGTTTTCTATGCGTTTTGAACCTAGAAAAAACGATTGCAACCATTCCCGGAGCAATTTTTTTCCGTGTGTGGTACGTTGTCCGTTGTACGAAAAAATTTGTTAACACGATAACTCAAAAAATTGAGATTAGAATTGATCAAATTTATACACGCATTCAACTTTATTAGGAATAGAAACCTATTAATTTTCAGCCTTATCGGATAATTTTATCGGGTAGCTCTAGTGGAGTCGAATGGAAAAATGGGCTGTTTTTCAATATAATTAAGAAAAATTTGTATGGGGACTATGTCTAGTTCGCATTGTATCATTTTGGAACTTTCAGTATATTATTTTTTTATGAAATAAATAAGTCACGCAAAATTTCAAATCATTCTGATGAGGTTGGCTGAGATTTCCTCCCCTACAAAATTTTCAATTTTCGTGGTCAAAATTCAAATTATGTCATTTAATTGAATGATGTATTTGTGCTTTTCTAATCTGTGTTTTTTTCATCAATTTGAATGCTCATTAACTTTTTAACGAAAGTTATATATTACATAACATGGCATGAATTGAAAGTTCACATCAGAGTGAACTAATCGTAATTGTTATTACCAATTCAAAACCAGCGAACGTTCGTTGAAGTAAAAATTAGAAACTAAGATGTTTATTCATTTTTTTTATTAAAATCAAAATTTAAATTACATGATGTGTATGACTCGAAATTCGATCTCATCGTAATGACTTGAAATTTTCTGTGATTTATTCTCAAAGTTGCATGATGATTCGATAAGAAATAAACTGTACATCCAAAACAAATGCACCCAAGCAATAAAAAACGCGGAAGCCCGAACAATTTCGGGAAATGTGCGGGAAAGTTAGTTTTATGCATTGGGGTAACTAATAAATAATTACTAATAAAATAATAAAAAATCTACTGATTAGTGGAAAAATTAACATCTATGGTTTTATGTACGTAAGACCATTTATTCATTTTAATTTTACATTAACCGAAAAAAAAAATAATGATTAAATCTGAAAGAAAATAAATATATATTGTAGAATTGTTAGCTACAATGTCTCTGTAATTTTTTCTTTTCGTTATAAAAAGCAATTACTTCTATTCACTTTAATTCGCTGTGAATTTCCACGTTCAGGATCAGATTTATTCAATTAGTAATAAATTGCGTCAGATTATTATTCCATAGCTTTAGTGTTTGTGTTAAGAATATTAAACGTAAAATAAATGAAATATGCTCAGTTCAAAATATTTGTTATTTCTAAGTGATATTTCAACTTTTAAAAGTCGAAACTCAAAGCATAAACGAATCCCGGACGAAAGATGACTCTGTCATCCGAAAAAGGAAGACTAATTATGCATAGTACTCGGCAATTTTTGAGCTGAAAAATGTGTCAAAATTTAAGCAAAAATATAAAATATATGTTAAAATGTGAGACAAAAATCATTTTACAAATTTCCAAAAGTTTAAGTACAAAACATACATTTTTGTTTACAAATAGCCCGCTTACCCAAAACAATCTACTTTTCATGCCAAATGTATATATTTTTCAATCACATAAAGTATGCAGTCAGCATTCAATGCGGAATTCAACAAAATCTTCGTGGCATTGCGTTGCATTCAAATGGACATCCTTTTATACTTGCAGAGAGCACAAAATTTGACGCAAAATTGCTCGACAATTAAGGCGCTTGAAGAGCAAACAAAAGAGTTTTTGAAATGTTTATTTAACTCAAGCGTTAACATAAGTAAATCGCACTACATCTAAATGTAGATACGCTACATTTACATTTACTTCAAATGGACTTTACATGAATTTGCGCCAAGTAATGTTCTTTTCTGGCGCACAAATAGGTACAGCCATTGTAGATGGTGCACAGAGATTTTCTACATATTAGTGCCATGTGAACTGGCGCCAATTTGTTCGAGGGGAAACTATTCCATCGTGTTTTTCTTTGCTAAAAATGGATAAAAAACACATTTTTGAGGGTCTTAAATTTTGGGCCGATTCCAATACTTTTGCCCTCACACTATGTGTTTTCGGGAAAGAAATAACACTTTTTTCTACCTTCAATGAAAAAACAACAGCAATAGTGAAAAAACTAACGATAGATTTGATCTTTGATATTTCAAATTTATTGACATATGATCAGAACATTTGATTTCAAAGATTCCTCCTTCTCGAACTCGACATAGTTCGGAATGATTATTCTCTGTTTAGCTATTATTATGCTGCAAATTGTAGTGGTTGCTATGGTTATTATGACAGCCCATGCTGCTGACGCAAAGCATTGAAGTGGTATATGACACCAGGACATATTGCTCTTTTTTCAGCTATGATTTCCTCCATACCAGTGGCAAGATCCATAACTCCTTGCGAATTATCTATAATGTAATTTGCTAAAGCCATTCTCAACTGGGCAATTTCTGTCCTTCGTTGCGGTGATGCATTTTCCATCAACCTAAGGATATGAGACATTGTTTCATGGAGCCTTTGGAGATCATTAAAAAATTGATTCTTTATGTTTCCAAAATGTTGTGCAACTCGAGCAAAATTATTATGTACATTCACTCGTCTAGTATTCCATGGCCTAGTTTCTGCTTCTGAACTCAGGCCTCGGTCCATAACATATCCACTGAAGACTTCGTTGTAGATTTGACAACACAATTTTTCCTCGTGGAGAAATTGTTCAAGGACTGGTATTAATCCATAGAAATGAATCAGTAAGTCAGCAAAATTCCTGACTAGCTCCTCAGGCACTTGAGACACTCTCGGAATAGCTTCAATAAAACCTTCTGATAGTGATTTCATCTCCGTTACGAAAGATTCGTCCTTTGGAATGAGACTAAATGGATCTTCATCATATTTACTACAATCGGATGTAAATTCAAGAACCAAGTTGTGAATTCGAAGCTCAGTTGTATTCCCAACGAACTATTTTCATTGGAGAGAATTTTTTTTAGAAATATTTCTGTTTTTCACTCAAACTGATAGCAAAATTAAAAGAAATATAGCTTACGGCATATGAAAAAGCCACCGAAAATGTGATAAGAATCAAAAATAATAAGAGACGCATTTTGTTGATTTGAAAACAACAATATGTAACAATTTACTGACTGACTGTACCGAACAAACCCGATATTTATAAATCTTTGGGAATATGCTGAAACGTAAATTCATTCGAAATGCAAATTTTGCAGAAAATTATTAAATGCAAAGAATGTCATGTGATAAATATGTCAATTCAAATATGTCGAATTTGGGTACACGCAGAACACAAATTATATTTGCCGTTCTTAATTTATTCAATTTTCAGTACGCGTTGAAATATCATTTTCAAGAATTCAAAATATATTATTTTCCTGAGAAATAATTTCTAGAAATTATTTCCAAAATATTGATATTAATTGGGAAATTATTTTTAGGAATGTTTTGAACTAAATAAGAAATGGTTATATGGTGTTTTTTGCAAATCTACAAAATAAAAATGATTCCTCCTAAATCCCTTAATCGATTTCGATCAAATTTTTGTCACATATACTTTGACCCATGAACTAACTCACCATTAGGTTTTTAGGGCCATCGTGGTGGCGCATCCCAGATTTTCAGGCGGTACGAAAAAACACTATTTTTGCAATATATGTTCGAAATGGGTATCATTTGAAATGTCTCGGACCATAATGGTCCATCATGGTCATGATGAAATGCGATTTAACATTTTTACCAAATCGCATCTCACTTTGATGGCCAACCAATTCGATAATTCGATATCGAAAGTTTGATACTTTAACTTGGTCTTAAACATAGTTTTCGCAGACATCCTGTCACAAATTATTGAATATCATCGCAATTCATTCACTCATTCCTGAAAAACTAGCTATCTCTGTAATCTGCTGACAAATTTAGAATCAATCTGGCTTGAATAAAAAGATGCACGTGAGCTGAGCACTTCGCTTGCAATGTAGACCAAATGCAGCCGCTGTCACCGCTTTTGTCTCAAATTCATCACAATAATGCATTAAGTTTTTCGAATATATTTTTACAATTAAACGAAAATTCAATTGAAATTTTAAGAACAAAATTAACAACAAACTGATTCGAATGACATTCAATTCAAAATAAACAGATATGTTTAAAGTTGATGTTACATCAATATACTTGATAAAATAACAAGAAACATGATCATTTTCTCAATACATTTAATATTCTATCGAAAAAATCTAAATCTATTAAATTTCCAATAACAATAACAACAATTAAAAATTTTTTTTGTTCCTTCATTTGTTTTTTATTGAACAAGATTGTTTTTTAAAGTCTTCGCCGTTGCTACATTGTCTTTTGTGCTCTTTATCTATTGTTTCATTCGAAATCTCGTCTGATGGGTTGCATCGATTATGCGCTTTCGACCAAATTCCTATAAAAATTGAATCAATCGAATTGAGTTAGTTTTCAACTATTCTATTGATCAATCTTCAGACCAACTATTCTATATGGTAGCAAGAGCTGGGTTGATTATGAGAATTTGATTCATGATTTGGAAATGTCTGATATGAAAGTGTTGAGAATGGTTTCGGGAGTCGCGCGCCGTGATCAGTGGGAAAACAGAATCCGAAATGAGACGATTCGGGGGTTTTAAACGTCGATTCGATAGGAAAGAAAGCAAGAAAATCCAGACTTAGATGGTTTGGTCATGTTAAACGGATGGGAGAAGAGCGATTACCGAAATGGATTCTATTCGCCGAAGCTGATGGGCCGAGAGGTAGGGGTAGACCACGAAGAAGTTATTTAGATTCGGTTAAATATGATTTGAATGTTAGGGAATATGAATGGTGTGATGAAATTCAAAACTTGGCTCTCGATCGGGGTTTGTGGAGAAGTATTGTTAGGGGTATATGAGGCTTTTTGTTTCGTAAAACAGACCAGACGCTGAAGAGCATTAATGATCTATAAATGCTTGTTGTTGTTGTTGAATTGAGTTAGTTGTTCTAAAATACACACAAAAAGTGTGATGTGCATCGTGTTGAAAGCCATCGACCACAACTACAGCCAGCAAATTGTTCAACGAGATTTGAAACCGAATAATATTTTGGTAGAGGGAAATGATGCTGTTAAAATTTGTGATTTCCGCGAAGCGGCAACAGCCAATAATAATATCAACATATAATTTTTTTAAATATTTGTCTTTGGTTTTTTTTCAGGGTATACGACTGGAACGACTTCAGACAACAGAAGGTACAGAAATATGAAATAAATTTCATTTATCCACATTTTGTGGAATCCCTGAAAGTGTTGCTGGTACCGAACTCAATAAATCGGGTCACAGCTTTGGATGCTTTGATGCATTAATATTTTCAAGATTAATTATTCGAATTCAATAGAAAAGAACATGATTTAATTCAATTATAAACGAGATCTTGATTTCATAAAAAGCTATATATGTGTTGTGCACACATGGACGGAAACTCGGTCTGGATATGGCCGCAATCGACTGTGGAGCCTGAAATGCCTGACAAAGTCATTACGAATTTTCTCGAGCCAATGGAAATGCAAAAGTGGGATGCGCGGAAAAAAGACGTGTTTGCTCAAGTACAATGCAATAATATGTGCAGTTCTTAATTTATTTAATTTTTGGTTCTTGTTGAAATTCCGCTTTAAGGATCATCAGTGATGTGCATGGAATATTTAATTCATCCGAAGTACAAATACTGCAGTTAATTATTCTATGCATGGAATGACATGTAATATGCATTTTAATTCAGGAATTCCCATTGAAATTTCCAGTTAAAATGAAAAAAATCATTCGAAAGTTTAAACACATTCCCGAGGATATATAAACATTGAGTTTGATTGATATAATCAGTCAGAATATTGAAACATATTGTAGATTTTATTTGATCACAATGCGTCCTTCGATCCTTATCACCTTTTCGGTGGCGTTTTCATCTGCCGCAAATAGTTTTTTTATAATATCCCTACCAATGTTCAAGTGAAAAACAGAAATATTTCAGCAAATATATCTCTCCCTTGAAATTAGATCAAACTGCTTATTTATTGCATTCTATGATATCAACAAAATGTGATTATATAATAACTGATTGTACTGACTTACTGATTAATTGTTCAAAAAAATCTGTTCTTTCTAAAAATCTTTGGGGTAGAGCTAAGGAGATTTTACTATTTGCAAATGCTCAATCATTCGGATATTTCGAATGCATTTGCACATAATTTGTGTTTAAAATGACATATTCGCGTTCACAATCACTCATTTGCACTCAAAGTATCGGATTCGCTTCATCTTCATAACAAAAATAAATGGTCTTACGTACGAAAAACTAGCTTTTCCACACATTTCCCGAAATTGATCGGGCTTACGCATTTTTCATTGATTGCTACTCATTTGTGTTGGATTTATGTTTATTTCTTATCGAATCATCATGCAACTTTGAGAATAAAACACAGAAAATTTCAAGTCATTACGATGAGATCGAATTTCAAGTCATTAAATTCCACAGTTTCGTTATGTATTACTTTCGTTAAAAAGTAAATGCGTATACAAATTGATGAAAAAAACAAAGATTAGAAAATCACAAACACTTCATCCAATTTAATAACAAAATTTGAATTTTGACACCGAAAATCGAAAATGTTGCAGGGGAGGTAATCCTAAATCTTATCGGAATGGCTTGAAATTTTGTATGACTTATTCTTCATAAGAAAATAATATTCTGAAAGTTTCATAATGATACAATGCGAACTAGACATAGCTCCCATTATATTTTTCTCAATTATATCGAAAAACAGCCCATTTTTTGATTCGACTCCAGTAGAGCTACCCGAAAAAATTATCCGATTAGTAATAAATTTCTATTCCTAATGAAGACCAATGTGTGTGTAAATTTTTGATCAATTCTAATCTCAATTTTTTGAGTTATCGTGTTAACAAATTTTTGCGTACAACGGGCAACGTACCACACACGGACAAAAAATTGTTCCGGGAAAGGTTGCAATCGTTTTTTCCAGGTTCAAAACGCATAGAAAACTTATTCCGAGCATTTTGAATTTTTTGGACCGATCGCAATACCTTTACCACAAATAGTGGTGTGTGCGGAAAAGTAACAACAGCAATAGTGAAAATAGAAACGATAGATTTGATCTTTGATATTTCAAATTTATTGACATATGATCAGAACATTTGATTTCGAAGACTTCTCCTTCTCGAACTCGACATAGTTCAGAATGATTATTCTTCGATTAGCTATTATTATGCTGCAAATTGTAGTGGTTGCTATGGTTATTATGACAGCCCATGCTGCTGACGCAAAGCATTGAAGTGGTATATGACACCAGGACATATTGCTCCTTTTTCAGCCATGATTTCCCTCATACTAGTGGCAAGATCCATAGCTCCTTGCGAATTATCTATAATGTAATTTGATAAAGCCGTTTTCAACTGGGCAATCTCTGTCCTTCGTTGCGGTGATGCATTTTCCATCAACCTAAGGATATGAGACATTGTTTCATGGAGCCTTTGGAGATCATTAAAAAATTTATTTTTCAAGTTTCCAAAATGTTGTGCAACTCGAGCAAAATTATTATGTACATTCACTCGTCTAGTATTCCATGGCCTAGTTTCTGCTTCTGAACTCAGGCCTCGGTCCATAACATATCCACTGAAGACTTCGTTGTAGATTTGACAACACAATTTTTCCTCGTGGAGAAATTGTTTAAGGACTGGTATCAACTCATAGAAATGAATCAGTAAGTCAGCAAAATTCCTGACTAGCTCCTCAGGCACTTGAGACACTCTCGGGGTAGCTTCAATAAAACCTTCTGATAGTGATTTCATCTCCGTTACGAAAGATTCGTCCTTTGGAATGAGACTAAATGGATCTTCATCATATTTACTACAATCGGATGTAAATTCTAGAACCAAGTTGTGAATTCGAAGCTCAGTTGTATTCCCAACGAACTATTTTCATTGGAGAGAATTTTTTTTAGAAATATTTCTGTTTTTCACTCAAACTGATAGCAAAATTAAAAGAAATATAGCTTACGGCATATGAAAAAGCCACCGAAAATGTGATAAGAATCAAAAATAATAAGAGACGCATTTCGTTGATTTGAAAACAACCATATGTAACAATTTACTGGCTGACTGTACCGAACAAACCCGATATTTATAAATCTTTGGGAATATGCTTAAACTCGAACATTCGTGTTCTAATTAGAAATTCCAATTCAAATTCCTGACTCAAAATGTATATGACACCCTGATGGCTCCACGAAATAATTTATTCCGAATTAATTTATTTAATAAATTATTTCGGAATAAATTCGAAATAATTTATTGAAATAAAATATTTAGTAGTTATTTCGGTTTGTACGGAAATTTTTTATTCGATTTAATTTATTCAGGAATTGTTTCAATTATAGCCGAAACAAGCCTTCAGCTGGAGAAGTAGTTCTAGTTTCGTTTCCAAAAACTGAAATTTTCTTCGGTCCTTCTTTTTCAATCCATTGTCTTCCATAATATTTGATGAATGGCTCGAATTTCACACAATCAATCTCTTCTGCTTTCTCGCATAATCTTTTATACGCGTCCAAAATACAATTTGCTGGCAAAAGTGGGAGATACATGAATCTGTAGTAAATTTTGTATGCCGACATATTTCCACGAAGAAACTCAAAAAAGCCAATTATTGATGCAGCCCTTTTATGAACAGCTTGAGCAAAGTGAAAGTGACATGCGGATTGTTTTGCGAGTGGAAATTTTTTCTCAAAGCATTACGCATGGCCAATTCATAGTCTGTGGTAAATCGTTTTGTGCCACTCAAATTGAAAATTTTCGCATTAATGAACTCCAAGACTGCTTCGTACGATTATTGGGTCTTTCTGGT